>JAIWQS010000157.1:0-225216 GCA_029891385.1 Erythroxylum novogranatense
TCACGCTCATAAATAAACATTTTCAGTTATTACAATCATTCAATAATAATTTACAAAGCCATTTAATGAACAAAAGTCATAACCAAATTGGGCTCACTATAAATACAGAGCGCTTTTTACAAAGATTTTGAATATAACTAATGAGACACTAATGCAGATTTAAACCGATCCCGACATATATCTCGTCCTCAGATACGGTAGACATACTCCCATGTCAAACAGGGTACTCTTAAAGACTGAAAATAGATGCAAATTTTGGGTAAGTTTTTATGACTCAATGAGGAACCATCATCGATGGTTCGCCCAATTCATGCAAAGACACAAGCAATTCACAATTTTGGAAGGCATTCGCCTTGTTCCCATTTCCAAAGATTCACCAAGTATGTATGCATGCACATGTGACACCCGCTGATTATAGTGTTGTGACCGAAAGCGATAAACAAAGAATAAGCAGATGAGAGACGCTTAGGAGTGGAGAGCCCTTCGGTATGGACTAACTCCTTCGAGCTCGAGGCTCTTTTTCAAGATCAAGTATCAAGTATGCACTCGTCACAATCGTTGTTATTATTCGTTATGCATTTGTGTATGAAATGCATATGCCCAATTAATAATTCATATCAAACAAATACCGCCCAAGAGAGGCAACAAAATGAAGCACTATGTAGCAAGCAATGCACAATGTGCACATCCGTAACACTTCAAGCAATTAATCACAAGATCACAAGAATAGCGTAACAATTCACGCTCATATAGCACACCTCTATCACCACATTGATCACATCACAATTAGCAAGAATCGTATAATCCATTCATGTATCACAATTTCACACAGTATGAGCAATTTAGCTCACAGAATCATAACCAAATACACTTCTATGACAATTCTCCCCATTTATCGGACCACCTGTCTGGAACCCAGTCATAAACAAACACAATCATAATCCCTCCATTATTTCCCCACATTGAACATATAATAATTGAATGAACCATCTAGATTACTCAATTGCATTTTCGAGCTAATACCGAAGTCTTAGTGGCATCGGTGGATCGGCGCTCCAAAAGTGCCTCTATAACAAAGCATGAATATAAATATTACCAATTGCTCAATCGTAACTATTTAATGTTGCACATGTAGCAATTAGAAGGCACAATGCATGTTCATGATATTTTCTACCTTAATCCAAAATTTTCATCACAACCATTCCATCTAAAATTAGAAATCTATCGGCACCGAAATTACTCAATTCGGGCCTCTATAGGTCTAAAAAAAAATAAAGCATGACCAAAGAATCATTACCCGACCCACGCCAATTTTTCGTCCAAAATTCTCAATTTCTCATAAAATAAAATTTAACATTTCACGAATCATGCCTCAAGAATCAGATCAATCGGAGGTCGGATGGACAAGTTATAAGCAAAAGAAGGAAAATATATGATCTGAGTCGACTTGCTCGAGAATCCTAGTCGACTAATGCTCTTGTGTATGTTCTAGTCGACTTATGCTACTACAATGGCAGTTCTGGACAAACGTCCACTGACATCCCAACTTTCACAACTCATAACTCCTTGCTCTGAATTCCAAATTGGACAAACTTGGTGTCTACTTCATAGGAAAAAAGAGAGGTCTACAAGTTTTATGAAGGACACAAAAGCCAATTTCACCTCTAAGAGTGTCAAAAACGCAATCAAAGTTACTGCCTAGTCAATGCCTCTCAAAACAGTGCAGGATTTTGTCAAAACAATGTAACATTTTATAAAATCCATAACTTCTCATTCCCTTTTCTAAAAATTACAAGATTTATTCCAAATGAAAGATCATAATGTGACCTAAAACTTTCATGAACAATATAAATCAAATTCAATCGCTAAGTAGGTCAAACAATTCAATAAATGATTCTACCCACTGAAAATGCTTGAACTGAATAGCAATGTTATAAAAAAACATAACTTCTTGCATAGATGTCAAAAAATTGCATACTTTATACCTATGAAAACATCAAACAGATTACTACACTTTCATGAAGGCCTTAACAGTCAATTCCACCTCTAACAAACTCAAAACTGTCTTGCAAGAGGCTGCCCTGATCACTAGTCAATGACCTAACTTAGGTCTAGTCTTTGAAAATTCATAACTCCCAATTATGACATCCAAAATTAACATGCTATATCTCATTTTCAAGCTAATTACTTCCTCTACAACTTTCCAGAAGATCACTTGAGCCAATTCGAATCACAAAAATCTCTAATTTAGCTTTCAATCACAATACTCACAAAACCTACACTCATGGCTGGGTTTCACCAAAATGCACATAACCAGTCAATAGTTAACAATTCATAAATCCCTATACATAGGGATAATGTTTTTAAAACTTTTCATACCTCTAATTAACACATAACTTTACATTTCTTCTTTTATAACCATGGTCTAATTCGGTCATTAAGGACATTCAAATCTTCCATTAACAATCAGCTTTAACATGCAGTCACAGGTTGGACCCTGTCCGACTTAAAACCTTATAACTCATTCATTTCACATCCAATTAAGGTGATTCAAAGTTTCATTTTTCATAAACTCATATTTCTATCACATATCCAAAGCCGGTTCGAAAATAATATAAATTTGATTTATTGTGATTTTTACACACCTGACCTGTTTCTGTTCTCTTCTGTATCACTAAGGTTAGGAACAACCTTCACTTATTCGGACATAACTAGCAGAATCCTTATCAAATTAAAATTTCCTTTCTACAACTCTTAAATGACACATTCTTGAACATTTCGTAAGAAGAGCTCATCATCCAATTCCAACTCTAAGGTCCTCAAACAATTAACTTTCAGGTCTTAGTTCAATCTCGTTGGTGTTCTGAACCAGATTCAATTAGGGGCCTATTACTCTCATTTGGATTACCCTAAAATCGTGGAAAAATTCATAAAGATAGTAGACCTCTAGATCTACAACTTCTATGTTTTGAGTTTCTCCAGATTCGCACGTTAAACAGATCAGAAAAATTAAATAAGTGGAGCCACGAATCTGTCTTTGCAATCTCAAACCATCCCAACTCAAGTTAATCATCATTTTTGTTCAACTTAGCCATGCAATTAACCTTAAGTAACATCACAAGTAACTATAAAACCATCATAAAACATATGATTTACCTTAAGCAAGCTTCCACTCTTCTAGACTTCACAATCTCACAATCCTCTCTAATTCTTCCACCACACAATCATCATCATCACTTTGCAAGGAAGCTAAGTTAGGCTCTTGAAGCAAGATGAACAAATGGAGAAGAGTAGCACTTTGGATGATGAGAAGTTTTTTTAACTTTCAAGGTGAGTTTTTAAGTCTTTCAAGAAGCAAGAGTCGTCGATGAATGGTGAAACACCAACATAAAATAAATACAAGATGAGTCATAGGACACTTATCCAAGTTAAGGAAGAAAAGACAAAATAAGAATAAAGACAAACTTTTAATAAAATTAAACCCTAATGAAATGAATCTTTGACCCATTCAATTCCAATGGTTCCAATTTCAATCCCGAAATAATGTACCCAATATTTCAGTACCATTGGACAGAAATTTTCGATACCGAAAATCAACCGGTTCGCCACTTGGCAGTTTTTTTTTCGGTCAGTGAATTTCCTCCCGAAAAGTCTAGAAAAATTCATATAATTCTCGTAAAATGTAAAACCTATAATGATCCATTCCGAATAAATTTTTTTAAGCCCATAAACCACATTTTTAAAATAAAATCCCATTTAGGCACAATACCGGGAATGTCATGAATGCATGTACAGTTATTTTTTATGTGCAAAAAAAAATTCACTGTTCACAAATACCAGTATGCATAAAAATGCCAAATCAGTCCTATTCACTCTCACCCCTGACCAAATTACTATTTTACCCTTCCCGTCGGAGGTGAGATGTTACATTAACTGCCTTGTTTTTTATGAATATTAGCTTCGGTTTCTGACCTGCTTTTATAATTGTGCAGGCATGGCGAAGCTCAGGAATTTCACCTCGTCCTCCGATGCTTTCAAGTAGAAAGACCAACGCAGTTGTCGGGCCTTCCTTAAAGATGAAAGAAGAAGCAAAAGGTGACGATCGGGCAAGATGTCGCTCTAACCGCACCTAACAAGTCATAGAATTCTTGATTCGATCGGCTGATGAGGACCGAGCGATCATGGAGGAAGAGGTGGAGGAGGTAGAGTGGCCTTTTAAGAGAAAGAAAACCGCTCGGCATGTTGAACGATCGCCCCCACCTTTGGACAAGGCTAAGGGGAAGGAGCCGATGCCCAGCTCCGAGAAATGGGTGTCCGCGATCGATGCCGATAAGATGCAGACGCAGGGCGCCGATGTGGCTCTTCACATTGCCCGGAGGGTTGTCCCTCCCACGGATGAAGAGTTTCGGATTCTTTGGGCGATGAGGAGATGACGGTCGGTCTTGTCTTGCGAACTTGGAGGTAATCTCCATCCACTTTCTTTTTTAACAAAGTTCTTCATTGTAGAATCTGGCGTTCTCCTGCAGGTGTATCAAGATTTTGATTGGATGGCTAAAGTCGCCCGATCGATGGACGATGAGATTAAAGATCTCCTTGCCAGTCACCATTTTGAGGATGCAACTTTCAGAGGCGGAGGAGGAGAAGAGCAAAGCAATCGCAGAGAGGGACGAGCAGGAAAAAGGATGCCGAACCTTGCAGGCCGAAAATGAGGAATTGCGACTCAAAGATGAGGCATTGCAGGCCGAAAATGAGACCTTGCAGCTCAAAGTTGAGGTGATGAAGGAGGGAATTCTCAAAGCCAACGCTAATGCCAAGATGGAGAACGAGCTTTATTTGAAAGTCCTCCATGACTGTCATGAAGCGATGTTGGATAAAGTAAGGTACGAGAACAAATTGCTTGAGCTGCAGGCTCTATCAAAAGCAGAGGATTGAGGCGATCAAGCGATGGTAGGCGGTTCTTGTACGATGAGTGGAAGGAATTTGCTTACGATTTGCCTCTTTCCATCCTGAGGAATTGCCATGGCGTTCTCGTCCCTGATGGAGATGGATCGGATGGTCCTTCGTTCGAGGACTTTGCTAAGCTGATGCTTCCGACAGAGCTCGGCCTTTCGCTGGAGGAGGTGAAGGAGATAGCTGAGAAAGAGGTAGAGACATTACCAGATGAGATGCTGGACCTTAGTTCAGATGATGAAGAAGAGCGAGCTCACGGGGGTGTCTCTCCAGTTACTCCTTTGGACCCTGATCCTGTCTCGACTGCTTTATCGACCTCCGAAACTACTCCTAACAATCTAGTCGCTGATACTTCTTCCCCTACTGAGGGGCCGGAATGACTTATGTAAGAGGACCTTTAAGGTTCATCTGGTCGGGCTTGTGACCAGAACAAATATATAAGGAAATAAAACTCTTATTTTTTCCTTCATTGTCTTCTTTATTATCAATCGGTAGTGAGGTTTAAGAGAATCATTCTCATGGCCGAACGATGCTGAGGTCGAGCGATCCAAGATTACTTTCTTGGTGTCACCTGGTTTCAAGATCCGATCTTGGTGACTTGGCCAGGCGATGTTAAGGCGGAGCGATCCAAGATTGTTTTCTTGGCATCGCCTGGTTCCAAGATTCGATCTTGGTAACCTGGCCAAGCTATGTTGAGGCCGAGCGATCTAAGATTATTTTCTTGGCATCGTCTGGTTCCAAAATTCGGTCTTGATAACCTGGCCGAGCGGTGTTGAGGCCGAGCGATCCAAGATTGTTTTCTTGGCATCGCCTGGTTCCAAGATTCGATCTTGTAACTGGCCGCGATGTTGAGGCCGAGCGATCCAAGATTGTTTTTTTGGCATCGCCTGGTTCTAAGATTCGATCTTGGTAACCTGGCCGAGCGGTGTTGAGGCCGAGCGATCCAAGATTGTTTTCTTGGCATCGCCTGGTTCCAAGATTCAGTCTTGGTAACCTGGCCAAGCAGTGTTGAGGCCGAGCAATCCAAGATTATTTTCTTGGCATCCTTGGTTCCAAGATTCGGTCTTGGTAACCTGGCCGAGAGATGTTGAGGCCGAGCAATCCAAGATTGTTTTCTTGGCATCACCTGGTTCCAAGATTCAGTCTTGGTAACCTGGCCAAGCGATATTGATGACATCCAGTCGGTAGGATATTCTCCCTTTAGCGAGACTTTTCTGCCAAGAAGTTTGGAATCCTTTATTGATGATGATAAGGGCGTGGGCCGTTAAAAAACCTGATTGGCAAGGCCAGAAAAAAGGTACCCACTAGTTACATACAAAAAAATAAACGAATTGAAGTAAAACTTATCTTGGTAGAAAGCCTTGGTTTTGGGAATTTTAAGGCCTCGGTAGAATCTTATCGTTAAGTGTCGCGCGAGCGAAGAGTATGGTCCGCTTGCTTAACCACTTGATAGGTCCTTACCATGTCGGACCGATCTTTCCAGATGTTTCCTGCGCTTGACCTTTCTTAGAACGTAAATCGACCTTTATGTCGCTTCGGCCTTACCTTTCGTTGAAAAACTTTGTTGATTTTGCTCGACGGCTTGAGCGAGCTAACGCTCTATCCTCGTCTTCACTGAGAAGTATAAGTTCTACCCTGCGAGCTTCATCATTTCGTTCTTCTTGGTAACTTGAAACTCTCTGGTTGGGCAGTGCCACTTCTACTGGAACCAAAGCCTCTGTCCCAAAGGTCATTCTAAATGGTGTTTCTCCTGTGGCTCCATTTGGGGTCGTTCTGTATGCCCACAATACTTCGTCCAATTCATCTACCCAAGTCTTACGTCCATCTAAGCACTTTTTGAGTGCGTTCATTATCTTCTTGTTGGTGTTTTCCGCAAGACCGTTGCTTTGAGGGTGAGTCACTGAAGTTAATTGGAGCCTTATATTCAGTCGGTGACAGAAATCTTTGGACTTATCATTATCGAACTGTCGACCGTTATCTGTAACTAAGACCATAGGCATCCCAAAGCGGCTCAGTATGTTCTTACATACGAAGTTTTCAATTTTCTGTTCGGTGATTGTGGCGACCGCTTCTGCTTCTACCCATTTAGTGAAGTATTCCACTGCTACTGTCAAAAACTTCTTCTGCCCAGGACCGAGAGGAAAAGGACCTAGTATGTCCATTCCCCATTGAGTGAAGGGATGGGATGACTCACAATTTTAGTGCTTTCGGTCGGTTGATGGGACAAATTGTTGTTCTTCCGGCAGGCCTCGTAACGGTTAACCTTTTCCTGACAATCTTTCTTCATTGTCGGCCAATAATACCCTTGTCTGATCAATTTATGAGCCAACATTCTACCTCCTAAGTGATTCCCGCACATTCCTTCATAAACCTCGGCCATTGCCCGTTCTGCCTCTTCTTCATTCAAGCAGCGTAATAGCGGCTAGTCATAAGAACGCTTGTACAGGATGTTATTAACAATCACATATTCAACAGCCTTTACCCTTAGTTTCTTAGCTCCCAAGGCTTCTGGCGGCTGCGTTCTCTTAAGAAGATACTGTTTGATCGGCTCCATCCAACTTGATCGTTCGGTATCCGTTTCGAGGACTTCACTGGTTTTCTGCCTGAACATTCTACGTCCTATATATCCTGCTGACCGAGTATTCTTCAAAATTTTTCAACTCTCGCTTTACTAATTCAAGATACTTGATCATATTGTCCCCTTTTGCCTCATACTGCCCGGTGACTTAACCGACCACTATTTGGCTATCGCTGTACACCTTTAAAGATTTCACCTCCATCTCTCTTGCCAATCAAGACCTATTATTAAGGCTTCAGATATGCCTCATTATTAGATGCTCTAAAATCTAATCGGGCGTACTCCACCTTTTGCTCTGGTGAAATTGATCAAGACCACTCCGCTCGCATCCTTAACGTTGGACGTCCGTCAACAAATAAACTCAAGTGGTGTTGCTCGTTTTGAGGCGAGTTGACTCATTTTGCAACAAAATCGCCAATACTGGGCTTTGATCGTTGTCCATGGTTTGTAATGTATGTCAAACTCTCCCAGCTCTACTGCCCATTTAACTAACTGTCCAGAGGTTTCAGGCTTTTGAAGGCATTGCCTAAGAGGTTGATCAGTTCATACCTCAATTGTATGACTCTGGAAGTAGGGCCTGAGTTTCCGTGCGGCGGTTATCAATGATAGGGCCAGCTTCTCAATAGATGCATACCGTGCTTCTGGCCCGTTCAAGACCTTACTGACATAATAGATCGGGAATTGTTCGCTTCCGTCCGATCGAATGAGAACTGCACTGATCGCCCCTTCTGTAACTGCCAAATAAATGATCAATGTCTCCCCCTCAACGGGGCTCTGCAAAATGGGCGAACTGGTCAGGTATTGTTTTAGGTGCTGAAATGCTCTCTCGCACTCATCCGTCCATTGGAAATGAGTCACGTCTGCCTTCCTTAAGATTTTGAAAAATGGGAGGCACTTGTCCCCCATCATAGAGATGAATCTGCTCAGAGAAACTATCCGCCCTGTCAATATTTGAACATCTTTTAAGCATCGTGGTGAGGGCATTTGAACGATAGCTTCAATAATTTCTAGGTTTACTTCAATCCCTCGTTGAGTAATCATGAATCTTAGGAATTTTCCAGATGCCACACCAAAAACGCATTTTTCAGGGTTCAACCTCATTTGGAATTTTTTGAGGGTGTGGAAGACTTCTTTGAGGTCTTCCACATGCTTGGCAGTCGTCTTGCTTTTGACTACCATATCATTCACATAAGCTTCCACTGTCCGACCGATCTGTTTCTTAAAAACTTCCGTAACGAGTCGCTAATAAGTAGCCCCTGTGTTTTTCAAACTGAACGGCATTACCTGGTAGTAGTACGTGCCCTGGTCGGTTATAAAAGCCGTCTTTTCTTCGTCTTCATGAATCATTTGTATCTGGTGATAACCGGAGAAAGCATCCAAGAAACTGAGGAGCTCATGCCCTGATGTAGCGTCTACCAGCTGATCGATTTTAGGTAAGGGGAAGCTGTCCTTTAGGCATGCTTTGTTCAAGTTAGTGAAATCGATGCACATCCTCCATTTTTCGTTTTTCTTCTTCACCAATGCCACGTTCGCCAACCACTCAGGGTAATTGACTTCTCGAATGAACCCGGCATTGAGCAATTTTCCTATCTCTTTCTCGATCACCCCCTGCCTTTCTTTGCTTTGCCACCGCTTCTCATCGATCTGACTGGCTTGTAGTCTTTCCGGATACCGAGAGAATGAGATAATACCGCTCGAGAAATTTCGGGTATGTCGCTCAGTACCCAGGAAAAGACAGATCTGTTCTCTATCAAGCAATTTGTGATCTTTTTGGCCAACCCTTTTTCAAGTTCAGTGAGTGCCTAGATTTGTGAATTTGGATCGGTCTTCTCCATCCAATATAATCTGTTACGTTTCTTCGCAGAGTTCACCCTCTTAGTTTCTTCATCGGCTCTCACATCAAGGAACTTGTCAAAACTACCGGCCCATCAAGGGTCCTCGTTTCTGCCATGTAGCATTCCCTAGCGATCCTTTGTTGACCCCTGACAATACCGACCCCATGAGGTGTTGGGAACTTCATTGCTTGATAGTAGGTCGAAACAACTGCTTTGATGGCGTTTTGGGTGGCTCTTCCAATTATTGCGTTATATGGTCCGCTAAATTTCACGACTAGGAATTTAACATTCCTCTCTATTGGATGTGGCCTTTGTTCAATTTTACTTTTAAGAACACTCGGCGAATGGGTAGGTTGATGCTCAAGCAATCCTTTGATGGGTCCTCTATTGGCAATAATCGCTCCTCCGATATCTCCATTTGCTTAAATGCATCATAATACGAGGTCGAACCGACCTACCTGTGTCAATCATTACCCGCTTTACCTCGCTACCATCCATATTCAAGGTGACCAGTAGCGCGTCATCATGAGGACAGCTAACATCTTCTAAGTCAGATTCGTCAAATGAGATCACCCCATCGTTTTGCCTCTTTTTCTTTGCTGATAAGTCTTCAGCGACCTGCCTAGCATACCTCTTTCTTCCTCTGACAGTGGACCCTCCTGCTGCACTCCCACCAGAAATCATGTTTATAACTCTAACCGGTCGGTCATCTTGCTGACCGGCATTTCTGTCGCCTCTTGCCCTGGACTGTCTTCTCGTGTCGCGTCGATCGTCTGAATTCCTGTTCCTCCCCGCTCCATCGTTCGCATCTTTTTGTTTCCAAGGCTTCCGCCAATTATCAGACCGACCGCTCCTACCCTCATTCTCCCGTTCGGCATTTGTACCGTCCTTCAAAAATCTACCCAGCTTTCCCCTTTGAATAAGGGATTCGATTTCTCGCTTTAAGTCCCAACAGTCCTCCGTGTCATGACCTACATCTCTATGGAACCGACAATATAAATCGGGATCTCTTTTTTTAAGGGAGTTTTCAACTTATTAGGTTCTGGAAGGATTCCCTTCCGCCTCATGGCTGCCAAGATTACTTCGATACCGCTTTGTTGAGCGGGGTGAAGGATTCTCGTCGTTGGTCCTTTCGATCAGTCGGCTTCCTCCAGTTAGACTGATCCTTCTGTCGCTTATGTGAACCATCGTTTCGCCGTTTGGTGAACGGTCATCCGCCTCGCATTTTGTGTTTTCAACACTTTCTCGTTGAATATATTTATCCGCCGATTTCTTATCTCTTGAATAGACTGGGCTAATCGAGGGCCAATGACTTTTTGAACTCTTCATTTCTCGTGTTGCTCATAAGGGCAGCCAACATGGACGAGCAGATGAGGTCAGGGACTTCAACAGCTTCATTGTTAAACCGAGTGATGAACTCCTGTAAACTTTCATTCCTTCCTTGGGTCAACTGCATCACTTCTAAGGCAGTCTTCT
Source organism: Erythroxylum novogranatense (assembly GCA_029891385.1). Lineage (NCBI taxonomy): Eukaryota > Viridiplantae > Streptophyta > Magnoliopsida > Malpighiales > Erythroxylaceae > Erythroxylum > Erythroxylum novogranatense. Next base: position 10,840 of record JAIWQS010000157.1, read on the forward strand.
GCGGCCGCTTACTTGTGGCGAATTGGTTGAGGAATAGCGACTTAAAATCCTCAAAACAAGTGATGCGACGGAGGTAAACTGTTGAACCATCATCGGGCTCCTTCTTGAAAGGTCGTGCAGAAAGCCTTACATTAAATAGCATCAAGGATACAATACAGGTTCATCATCGACTGAAAATACTGAAGGTAATCGAGGGGATCGGTCTTTCCGGTATATTTTTCAGGCATTGATATCTTAGTACCGACCGCTGGAAGGCTATCCAAGATTTCCTAAATGAAAGGAGAGATGTATTGTGTTGATGGCTGACCTGGACGGGAATTCATGGCCATATTGATTCGGTCATCCACGATTTTTTCGAGAGTTTCAGCAGAATGGTGATCGACTTTCGTACCTATCTGTTGAGCGGGGGTTCACTGCTGGTCTGTCTGAGATTGTAAGATTTGTCGAATCAGTAGATCGGCCGCTTCCTATATTTGCCTTTGGGTAAGAGAGATTTGTTGTAGAGGAGGGTTCGCGTTAATGGGGTGTTGGATGTAAGGGTGTGAATTGTTTCCGGCGTTATCCTCCAGAGCTACGCTTTGTTCTTCTTGATCTCGGTTTTGGGGTGGTGGTTGGTCATTCGAATGTGAAGATTGTGTGTGGTTATTCGGGTTTAATGGGGGTAGCTCGTCTGTGCTAGGGTTTTGGGTGATAGGTGGGGGATGGGTTTGAGGATCATGATGCATCGGTGGAAGGGCGGTGGCAGGTAATTGCAAACTCATTCGTTACAGGTCTGAAAGTCCTGGACGGAGGCTACATCTGGGTTTATTCTCGCACTTTGACTTATCTGTGTACTTTTGGACGTGGTTCCCTGACGCCCGGCCCCACGGTGGTTGCCAACTGGTTCAGTCTGATTCTGTTGGGGCTGGACGTCGTTGCTTGGATACATGATCTCGATTAGCTTGGACTAAGAGATACCTGCAAAAACAATAAAAGCACACCAGGGGTTGATTGTCGGCTTGCCCCTCCAATGCTTAAGTTAGCTCTGTGTCGTAGGTTTTGTGTCTATGAATAAAGAATATCAGGGTTATTAGAGTCATACCTGCATCATGAGGAGATAATGATCTTATATAGGAAATACCCGTTGTGCTTAACTCAACATCTTGGGGATGGGCCGATCGGCCCACACGACATCATAGAGTTGGACTTGGGCCTAGCATAACCTACCCGACCAGTTTTTATTAAAAATTTCATAGGTCAACGGAATAATTTTATTAAGAAAAGAAAACATGGCACTCCATAAATAGAAAATAACAAAATTGCCCCAGTAGTATTGGAGCACCGTGGTCGATTAAGTGGCATGTCTCTGATTTGGGTGGCTGTGATTAATATCAGTGATGTTAAAAGTTAAGAACTTATACCCCAATAGCTTTAAACTACAGATATGTGGACTTGTGTTATAAATTCTGTCTTGAATAATGATTGATCGAAGTTCTATTTATTCACGTTACGAACTTTCTTTATTTGTCTAACAATGACAAGTAAGCTGTTTTCTAAAGTAATAATAACTCAATAATTATAACCCAGAAAAGTGATGCATAGGAGAACGTCTCTTTTCCAACACAATCCATGACTTGTATTTCACATTGCTGCTCGAACTCAACTACAACTTAGTCCTTGTTCTAAAATATTTGTACTTTCCTTTTCCTTTTCCAACACCGCTACAACATCATTATATATATATGCCCACGTTCTTTCATTATACTCCAACAACGTAGTATCATGAACATGAAAGGAGGGGTCAGAGGAAGGCGTGTTTTCGGTGGCATTGTTCTGGTTTTAGTTTTGATTCAATTGGGTGCATGTCGAAGTGAGAGACGTGGCAAGGATTTTATTACTTGGGATGATATCCAACTGGGAGAGGATGGAGCAGGATTGAGTACTAGAGATGGAAGCAAAGTAATTGTAGTAGACCAATATGGCGGTGGAGATTCATTAACAGTTCAAGGTGCCATAGATATAGTGCCAGATCATAACACACAAAGAGTGAAAATCTTTATCCTTGCTGGTGTTTACAGGTATAGAACGTGCATGTCAGACCATACTTTTACATATATTCAATCTCTGTCTACTGTGTATGTATACGTGTATAATGTATTGACTCCGTATAGAACGAAGTAGGAAATTATGTTAAACCCCTCGCTTACTTTAATAGTTCAGTTAATTTTCGTTACACCGGGTTACTATGACTATGAAGCGGATATTTATCTTACTTCGCCTACATATTTTCTCCGATCTTGGTTATATAAATTCTATTGGATCGAAGCTGCATAAGTTGACGCTATTTTGGTTTCTTCCATAACCAAGTTTCATGTATGCAGGGAGAAGGTGGTTGTGCCGAAAACGAAGCCTTATATCTCATTCATTGGCGACGAAAGACGAGTTTATGATACCGTAATTACTTGGAACAATAAAGCATCTGATACTGATGAAAATGGTGCTCAACTTGGAACCTATAGATCAGCATCAGTCACCATAGAATCTGATTACTTTTGCGCAACTGGGATTACTTTTCAGGTCAGATACTAGTTTTTTTTAATTATTATTTCAACTCAGTTACTGCATGTGTGCTTTATTAATGGTAAGTTGATGGGGGTGATAACAGAATACAGTGGTAGCACAACCTGGAGCAACTGGAATGCAGGCAGTGGCTCTACGAGTTTCTGGCGATATGGCCTTTTTCTATAGAGCGAGGATCTTAGGGTCACAGGACACACTCCTAGATCAGAGAGGATCACACTATTACTATCAATGCTACATTGAGGGAAATATTGACTTCATATTTGGTAGAGGAAGATCACTTTTAAGGTAAGATATAAGCTATGCAAGAAGTATTAAACAGGTTTCTTTTCTTTTTTCAATCTTAATGAGAACTTCATTGATGTTTTGGAACAGAACTGCAACCTTCATTCAACAGCTCAAAGCTCTGGAGCAATTGCAGCTCACCACAGGATTCACCAGATGACGACACAGGTTTCTCCTTCGTAGATTGTGAAATCACAGGAACAGGAAATATTTTTCTTGGGAGAGCTTGGGGATTACTCAAGGATAATATATGCAAACAGTGACATTGATAATATTATAATACCTGACGGGTGGAGTGATTGGGACTTGCCTTACAGACAGAAGTAAGATTCTTCTTTTCTCAATTTGATAAATTATGCAAATTCAGACTTAACAGAAAACTAAACGAATTTATTCAATGCAAGCGCAGGACTGCAGTTTTAGCGAGTATAGTTGCAGAGGAGAGGAGCTAACACAGGTGGTCGGGTTTCATGGCGAAAGATATTCACGTACGAGGAAGTTAAGCCCTTCCTGAGCATGGAATTCATAGAAGGAGATCAATGGCTCAAATTATAGCTTACTCCCTCTTCATTGAAATCGTCTTGTCATATACGTCTCTTTTATTTTTCCAACTCATTCTTAAAAGAGTAAGTTGTAGGAATTTTTTTCTATTGTATAGTCTAAATGGGCAGGAAGAATACATGTAGTGAGAAGCCCCCTCTACTCTTTCAAATGATGTTTATGATAGCTTATGCATCAATGTTTCCACTTTAATTTCATTCGTTTATGAGGTAAGAATAAGATTGGTCTCTTGGATCCTAAGCAAGAAACTTCTGCTTCCGAACTTGGCAAGAACAACTCATTATTATGAATAAGTAATCGTATTTTAGATAATAATAATTATGAATATCACTAAAATGATAACTTCATAACTAATTATATAATTTTCTCTATAATGTCATGTAGAATAAGTCATACTATCTTTTCTGTTAACTTTCTATAAGCTTACAATTATGAGAAATACATATTAACAAAAAGGGCTTATTTTATTAATAAAATAAAATTTTCATAGCCTAACCCAAAACTTTGTTGATTTGATCTGATTAATTTCTTTTTCTTCCAATCTGTTTCATTTCTCAAACACTTACTCCACTTCCATCCGAAACCCATGCACATGCCCATAAAACCATGTTGGAAAGAAATAGTACCTAGGAAACTTACAATGACTAGGATGTCAACGCCATTTAGTGTAGATTATCAGGCTGACTATTCTCTAGTCACCTAAACCATGCTTTTATATGTTGGAAGTAAAACAATAGCTATAGCACGACAGGAAATAAAGGCTAGAAGAAAACTTTTTAATGCGAGAGATAACAACTGATTTCCATTATACGAAATGACAAAGCAGGTGTCTATAGGCATACAGTCGAATAGAATATACTAACTAAAACTAGAAAATAATGAGTAAAACATATCCCAGTAACTTTTCCAATTTCAATAGAAAATTTTAACCAAAACACATGTTATTAATCAGAAAAATAGTAAAACCTCTAACAAATACTTATTGAAAATAAGAATTGAAAAACAAAATAAAACACTAAAGTTTTGAAATACTATTGTTCAACACTCTCCCTTGTTGCTTCAAATTTTGGAACTCCCATCTTCATTCTAAAGTATTCATACTTAGCACATGGTTTACTCATCTCGCAAAACTTCACTGTGACGTGATCGATCTTTCAACTGCCAAATTCCAAATAAAATGGTAACAATGTCTATATCTTGGATCTGGTCTGATAAGATCACTACAAGAAGAATTATGTCGTTAAAATTAATTACCGACAAAATTTAATGACGGATAAGGACGTCGTTAAAACGGCCGTAGGTAAATTTAACGACGAACATTTTATATGTACTTTCGTCGGTAAAATATACCAACGGAACACGTCACGGACGAAACTGTCAGCAAAATTTACCGACAGAATTGTTCCGACGGTAAACCAAAGTTAATATGATCGCAAAGTTTTCATATTTACTGACAGTGTTAGTGTTTCCGTCGGTAAATTAGATTGTTTTTTCCAATTATATTATATATTCCGTCAGTAATTAGAAGGTCAGAAATTTTTTTTAACAAATCCTACATTAAATTTGATTTTATTATCTTACGATAAATACATAATTTCAAAAGTTATGAATTATCTGCGCATTATAAATTAATTTGCATAAATATATAATTTGTTTAATCAGAAAGTTAATTAATGATATAAAGTTAAAATTATCTTAATTGATCATAAAAATATTACAATGTACATAACTTATGTTTGTAATAAAAACATTACATTATCATAACCTAATGTTGTGGTGATCGCGTACTCGAGTCATTAAGTCTCCCTTCAATCGCTCCATCTCCTGTCTTAGCTAAGTCATCTGCTCCATCTCCTGTCTCATCTGAGCCATCTGCTGATTCACGTGAGTCATCTGATCCATCTGTTCTTTCATGTGAGCTATCTGGTCCATCAATGTATGCACTATGGCCCGAAGCTCGGTGACTTCATTGGTTTATATTGGTCTAGTAGACGCGTTCTGCATCTTTGGATATGGAGGATTGCAAATAACATGTGTTCGCAAATGAACTTAACCTGAATATCCTTTCACGACAGTTCCTACCACTTACAACATCAAGATACGTCTGAGTCTCACCAACTGATTGTTTCTCCTAAGACTGTCGCTGAATGGTTTGTTATATTTGGTCATATTAGGAAGTAATGTTTGCATTAGTAAGGATTATTATTAAGAAATAATAATAATGCATTAATTTCACATACAATCGATTCTCTACATCTGCTATTGATGAATGTCACACCGTCATGCTTCTTCGTGTGAGTGTGCCAAAAAAATTTGAGTTGGTGTAGGCGATGTTCAATAACTTTTCCTACATGTATAACCTAAATTGTTAGATGTGAACTACAATTTATAAAAATTTTGACAAATTTTCTTTTAGTTTTATAATATTTCCACCTATTGAACAAAGAAAATAACTCAACACAACCATATATGACATTAGGCATTTATACCATTATCATTATCTTTAATACAACAAAGCAAAACATTTACAAAATAAGTGTGAAGTTTAGATACTTATAAGTTTATGTGCATGCTCGTGGTGGGTTATTAATCTTCCGTATGTACGGTAACACTATCTCCTTAGGGACTCCATATTTGTTGGTGGAGTTACATCCTAAGATGGACATTGCCTCAGTGATGCCTAATACTCCGCCAGCGACTCTATACTTCTTACGAAATATAACGCGATCCTACACTAGTCTTGTGTATCGCACCAATAAAATCGCGATAACGTTATGCAGCTCGCTTCTCCTATACTTTATGTATGGTGGCGTCGAAACTAGAATCTTAGAAAATTATTTCGAAATAAGATGGAAAAATTAAACTACTATATATAATGTAATAATATTTATCTAATTGGTGTATATAAATCAATATAAAAGAAAATTAATCTTTATTATACCTCAAACTCTTAAAAGTAAAATCTCTTTGTGACCTCGAGATTTTCTTCGTACATAACCCTCGGGATCAATCCTTTCTTTAAATGTAGAAGTCATATTTCAAACACAGTTCGAGATGGAACAAACCTAATATAAAAAGTAATGTTATACAATGAAATAACTGATAAACCTATAACTTAATTATAAACAAATGGTTTTTAATGTGATTTCACTTACAGATGATTGACAACTGTTATATACTTTCTTCCATCAGGTCCCTCCGCTCCAGGCTGGCGCATGTCTCCTTCATCCGATAAAGCGGTATTGGATGATATATGAGTTGGGGATGAAAATGGTGTAGCATGAGGAGCAGTAGGTGATGCCTCATCAGAATCGTAAGCACTTGAGAGGGAGAAGGTGAGTCGGTGCAAGCTACATCGTGACGATCCACCTACATAGTAAGTTCCTCCGATGGGAACTCTAAACCTGGGCCACTATACTTCATGTTGTCTCTTTGGTCCCATATTTATTTAAGATAAAAATAAATGGGAGAAAATTTTAAAGAACGACTATGAATCTTTTGATATATTTAAAAAGTTTAAAGATTTGGTTAAAAAAGAAAATAGTTTTCATATCAAACTTTTAGAATCGATATAGGTGGAGAATATAATTTTAAGAGCTTTTCTAAACGCAAAAATTTATCACCCTCTTATAATCCTAATATCTCCTAATAAAATATAATAGCTAAAAGAAAGAAGCAAACAATCCTAAATATAGCGAGAAATAGGTTGAAAACCAAAATGATGCCTAAGGAGATTTTGGCGGAAGCGATTGTATGGATAGTTTATCTTTTAAATTTTAGTCCTAAAAGTACTTGATATATGTCACTCCATAAGAAGCATAGAGAGGTGAAGCCTTTTGCATAATAATCAAGAGTGTTTAGCTCTATTATCTATCTTAATGTTCTAAAGCAAGAAAGTCCAAACTTGATGATTAAAGTAATTTGTTTTATTATATATAATAAAATCTCAAAAGGGTACAAGTGTTTCAATCCAAGTAATGAAAATATTGTTATCAATACATATGTTAAACTTAATGGAAAAACATTTTGGGATTAAATCTCTCAAATAGAGGGATCTTATGATTTTTTTCTATATTTTGAAGATTAAGAAGAAAATGAGGTAGTTTAAGATTCCAAAATGATTTTTTCATTAATCTCACCAATCCCATCATCTTAAGCATCATCATCCACATCTTTACTAATAAGTATAGGACTATCAGGATATTAAAGACTTATCAAATTTTATGATAATCGTATCTTATTTTGTCTACTTACGATATTGTTTCTTTAAAATTTAAAGATGTTAGTAAGAATGAGAAATGGATTCATACAATGAATGAAGAAATTCAAGCCATTAAAAGAATGATGCTTGAGAATTTGTTTCTAATATAAGAGATTATCATGTAATTGGATTCAAACAAGTATAAAAAAAATAGAAAAACTCAATGGTGAAGTAAAGATATACAAGGTAAAGCTTATAGTTAAAAGTATAAGTAAAAACAAGGCATTGACTATTTGATATAATATTAATTTAAGTTAACTACTAATTTTTATAATATTACTTGCCTAAAACACTTATTTGATATATCTTTGCCTATATTAGTGATGATTACAAAATGAGATGTTAAAGGAAAGAATTATGAATAAAGTCTTAAAATTTTATTGTCATGATGATGATGATGATGTGAGTTTGAACTTAGAACATTTCAAATAGGATTAGAGCATGATTCCACTAATATGATGTTAAGATAATAAGGGTGGAGAGTGGCACTACTAGAAAGTTCACAAGCAATAAGGCCTTCGGATAAGCTTCTTATTCAATTCCATATTAGAAAACGAGGAGAGATTATATATTGTAGATTGACCTTTGATAATGACATCAAAGGATTGTCGAAATATTTTCATATCTCACATGAGAGGTGGGTGCCAAATTCATATAAAAGGAATGAAGAGGTGAAACCCCTTAATAAGCTTATATAAAAGATCACTAATCAATTCTTATATACTTATTGTTAGGCATGTGGTTTTTAATTCTAAATAAAAGTCCTTATTACGTAAATTTATACTTTGGGCATACATCTCTAATCGACTCAATTGAGAAAATTGTGTAAAATTCAAAACGGTAAGAAATGAGTTAAATCAACTTAAAGTAATTAAAGATGTTTAAGGTTAATTTGTTAAAGACTTACAGATTTTTTAGAAAGTAAATACTATCATAGCTTAACCCAAAAGGAATATTATCTATCCTACATATAAAAATCTTCAAAAGATGTTATTAGCAACCAAACTATAAAGAATCATCAAGAATCATAGTTATAAATGACAATTACAATCCAATCTTACAAAATCTTAGTAATTATTTTAAATTAAATCACTTCTCAACCATGAGTCATTTGCCATAGACAATCTTTAAGTCATTGGGAAGCATTTCAAGTGTTTGGTAGTCTCTAATTTCCTTTGATCCATAAGCATGAGGTATGGATTTTATGAGTTTTAAATGCACTGATTTTTCCAAAAATACTTCTATTGAGTGTTCCTTTTGAGTGTTCTAGTTTTGAAAAATCCTATGATTGTGCTCTAACCAAATGCTATACACCAGATAGCTTAGAGAAATTTTGAATACTAACTAGTCACTTGAATTTTAGCTAAGTTTATATATTACCAATCTTAAGGAGTAGTGAGGTTTACATAGTTGAAAAATATGGTTTCATATATTTTTTATGTATTGGTACTAAAAAGCAAGGCGATCCAAGCTTTAAACTGCTTATCTACATATGATACATTAGGATGATATGTTAAAGAATCTAGACATCTTATCCACCATATTTATTTTTCCCTTTGAATGCTAAGCAAATTATAAAGTAGCTTGAGGGTGAGCTTATTTGAACCATAGCATCTTAAACTAAGTTCCCTTAAAGTGTTAAGTTTTTTGTGAATTCCTACAGAATTATTCCTAAAGTTTCCCGAAGTTTTTTTATTCCACTCAATGATGTCCTCCTTATTGGTAACTAGACAATCCTAGAATATGGTTTAGAGCATTTTTCATTTAACCAAACACTTGGTATGTATAAACAAATAAACCCTAATTCAAGACAAATTTTCAATCTTTATCTATTAACAATCACTGCCCATCATTAACAATCATTAATTAAGAATCGAAACCAAACACAAACTCCATATGAACCAAAATGTCAATCGGATTGTTAATCATCGGAGAAAGGAGAGGAGTAGAAGAGGACAATACCTTCAGTTAAGCCCGTTGGAGAAGACGACGTAGAAGACGTAGGAGGTCCACGGCCACAACACATCTCCAGATGATGGAAGCAGACAGAGGAGGTAGATCGAAGGAGGAGGAAGACGACAACGCATGGGTGGGGTGAGGGGGAAGGGCTAAGCGCGGGTGGTTTAAAGCATAACCAAAACGACGTCGTTTAGTTTAAACCTTAGCCAAAACAACATCGTTTGGTTTCATACCAAGCGAAGTCGTTGATTTTATACCAAATGCGTCGTTTTGGCTAAGGTTTAAAAGTTTAAACGTTCATTACAAAAGCGATGTCGTTTGGTTTTATACCGAATGACATGATTTTGGCTAAGGTTTAAATGTTTAAACCTTCATTGTAAACGACGTCATTTGGTTTAATCTCAAACGATGTTGTTTTGTTACAAATATATTGTAACAAAACGATGTTGTTTTGTTACAAATTCTAACCGTAAGCCATATGATTACAAATATATTGTCATAACCATCGACACATATTATAAGCCTACAATGAGCCAAAAAAACCTTTATGTAAACATTCGAGCATATGTACGATTAAAGAATCTTCTAGATGCTTGATTATAGAAGTACTATCCAGATTGTACTTCAATATGGCTATCCATAGCTTCTTAATTTCTGAAATTGCTTTCCCTCTTTACTCATTAAAAGCTCTAATGTAAAGTTCTTGCTAAAAGCTATAATGTAAAGCTCTTCTCCTTATTTGCCTTCTTATCTATAATCTCAACATTAAAGTCCTTAAAAGTGTGCCTTTAAGACCTATAATATCCCACATAGGATAATCTCAAAAATGTGGGTGATACTTCTTTACAATCCACATCACCTTATATTTTTTGTTCTAGTATTCTCAACCACACTTATGGTTGGATTGAAATGTTCTAATTTGAAACGTAGTCCTATGCTTTATTGAAGAAGTATGTATGCTCCATGCACAACCCATTTTATATACAACAATTGCTCTAGATTTCTTATTCTTAATATATACATAATCAAAAACCCTTCTCAATAACATATTGGACTAGATTTTATCTAAATGCATTCACTAAATTAGATAATATAATAACCTTTAAATCAATTCGCCTCATTATATCATTAACTACTTTAAATTATGGGAGCTTAGTCCTTCTTCTTCATTCTTCATCTGAATTGTCATCTATGCTCCTAAGCTCATATGAATATTTAAATGTTGAATTTGTATGCATATCGATATATTATCTTGTGACATCTTCTACACCACTATAAAGAATCTTAGTCACGACCTTTTCGACTTCCTCATCAAATATATCTTCAGAATTAGATTAACTATAAACATCAAAGTTACTTTCTCTTATCTCACCCTCATATGTTAAATCATTAAACAGATGATGATGTGGCTCCTTGTGAGTCTCAGATGGAAAACTGGAGAATTAATTTTCAAAAAAATAAAACCCAAAACACAACGCAACTAATAGCAATAACTATCTTTATGAACAGAATCGATCACCGTATAAAACTCAATGCAAACCCAAAATAATATTTAAAAAAAACGACTAACCAATCTTAAACCCAGATTAAATCGCCACTTCAATCGACTCAAATACTTACATTACTCGACATTAATCACAAAACTACTTCAATGACTTACCTCAAGCAATCTCCACAAATTCTAAGCGGGACATGCACTTCGACTGGTGATGATAGAGGGCCGACTGTAGATTAAGCAATCTCCACAGATTCTAAGCGCGACAATAAAAGGAGAGAGGGAAGGTTAAAATCAAGAAGACGCAAGGGGAGAAACGCAGGGCGGGAGACTACAAAGATGAGAGAGGGAACGAAGGTAGCGGCTAACGTTTGGAAATTTGGAGATGAGACGACGTCGTCTCAACAAGTGGGGAAGAGGAAATTAATTACGTAGACCTGGCCTTCCTCGACGTCTATTTCTCATAAACGACGTTTATGAGATTTCTGACGTCTTTCTACCAAAACGACGTCAAACACTTTCATTATTCCCGACGTCTTAATACAACGTCGCAGAATCTTCCTTCTTTTATTGACGTTTCTTCAGACGTCGTCAATACCTCAGACCATTCACGACGTTTACTTTAAAAACGACGCTAAAAGTCTCCTTTTCTTGTAGTGTTAACATTTTCAAAGTTTTAAGGGGTCCCTCTTTTGATGAAGTCACGTATAGGATAGATGTGATTGATTCTCTTACATTTGAATCTATTCTGGATTGATGTGTGATGATGCTTTAGAAACATGCTTAACTTTAGGAATAGATGAGAATAAATTAGATGTGTCGGGGTTAGTTTTAGAGCTAAATTTTAAAATTTGCAATTGAGTTCTTCAACTTTTCAAAACTCACAATACTGACCAAAATTTTGAGTACCAGCCGGTACCAAGCGGTAAACATTGATATCAACCGGTATTTACAATTGATACTAATGTTAAGAGTACCATTTCATTTTCTGACCAGTATGTACATACTCGTAAGTGTGAGATGAGCTGAAACAAAATTGAAAACACAATTGTCAAAAGTGATTTCAATTTTGAGTTGTCAAGTTGCTTTGCCTTTTTGTTGTCAAATGAGGAATAATGGCAAGTTTCTTGTTAAACGCGCAATTTGATATGGTATCTTGGGGGAATAAGTTCCATTGCGGGTACTCGTGGTCTGCCATTTTAAACTCTGTTTGGTTGCTTTCAAAAAATGACAGATTATCTGTTTTATTTTTGCTGTTATTGTATTTTATATAAGTGTTATCATTTCCAAGAAAATGGGTACCCGACCATTACTCTTCGTTCAGAATGAGGATTGGCGTTTAAAAGGAGAAGAAAACATGGGCATCGAGCATTTTACTACTGCAGTGATCAGGAACAGAAATGTTGTGATTCAATTGGAGCTCAAGTCTACTGACATCGTAAATAAATTATAGAAAACAGATATCCGTTAAGTATTAAAAAAGGGAACAAAGAAGTGAAAATCCATGCAGAATCCAGCGTTTGGCTGACACAAAAATACCATGTTGTTTGTGATTATTAAATCATGACGACGTCTTCTTGTCCTCTTCTTCTTTTGTCATTTTGTTTTGGACCGTGAGTACATTAAAAGACGAATGAAACAGTGAAAATTCATTCCAAAGACGACGTTTAGTCAATACACGAGCGTGCTTTTTGTGTTGCTTGGAAGCTAATGATGATGGCATGAGACGATTTTTATCACACGTTGTAACGAATCATTTGTTTGCTGCCCAAGTAAGACTCCACTTGTTTACGATAGCCCCAGTTGATTCTTCCGGTATACAGTGACAAATTGACGAGTCCCCACTTCACTGAAGAAGAATAAATACTACCGTGTGGTGATTGGAATTGGATGCATCTGGTCATCATATCGATTTTGCGAGTTTAAAAAAAATTATTTCTTATTTTAAAATATTATTATTATTATGAATTAATTGTAAATAGTTTTTAATGTTAAAAATTTTTTAAAAATATTTTTATCAAATTATTTGGGTATAAATCTTACTAAAATTAAGTTACAACAATTACACAAATTCGCGATAATTAATTACATGATATTATAATAAATATTAATTAAATTATTTTAATCTTTAATATTAATTTAAATAAATTTGTAATTTATAAAATAAATATATATATATATAAATCCTCATCTTTTGCCGATTTTCCTACTTAACCCCAAAAGGCTAGATTAATTATTTACAAGATGGAAAACACATTATTTACTTACTCAAAGAGAACTTGTTGACTGCACCAAAGTGTTGGCAAGACGTGGCAACGGAAGTGTGCATTTACCCTATGTTGAGTATTATTAAGGTAATAAAATGAAACGGAATATTATTTTATTATTTATAACGATAGTTTATAATAAAATGAGATAAAATAAGAGAGTTTTATATTACATCTCATTTTAAAATATAATATTATTTTATTGTTTGGAATAAGAGCTTATAATGGAATAGAATAAGATAAAAATGAGAGTTTTATATTACATTCTATTTCATCTTAAAATTCGGGATGTAATATAAAATAATAAACAATTTTATGCTATATTACATTATAAACACTACATCCAAATAACATTTTATTATATTATATTATGAATCATTCTATCCATCTTAAACAACAATTTTGAATATTACGTCTATTTATATTTTATTTCATTCTATTAAAATTTTTACGTCCAATCAATACGTAACCTTAAACAGTAAAATTGAGAATTTTTATTTTAGAGGTTTACGATGAAATGTAAAATAATAAACAACTTTATATTATATTATATAATAAATACTTCATTTAAACAGTATTTCAGTATATTACATTATCAACCCTTCAATTTTTCGTAAATAATAATTTTTAATATTACATTTATTTATATTATATTTATTATAAATCATTTAATTCTATCAACCTTGGATTTAATGAGCTTCGTGTGACCATTCAAAAGTCTGCCAACAGACCATAGCTTTGTAGCCACTTGTGTGAAGATGCGAACGGACCACCCAATGTAGGGTCACCATCCATGTAGGGTCACCATCACCCCTCGACTTTTCCTCCGCAGCATACGGTATCAAAGTATGGTGCCCTTTCTTTTCAGTTTTCACCGTCTCAATCTGCGTCCGTGTTGCCAGTACATGTCATTACCATGTCCATAGTCCAGTGGTTGCCTGTATTTTTCACTTGTTGTCTGTCTGTCATCAGGTTTCTAGATAGAAAGATTAGATAGGTTTAATCTCGTAAAAAATAAAATAAAACTTTCTTTTTATTCTCGTTAAAAATAAAATAATCTAAAATATAAATCCCTTTTAATTTTTATAAAGAATAAAATAAAACTCATTTTAATTTTATGAAATACAAAATAAAGTAAAATAAGAATCAATTTTGATGTTTATAAAATCATTTTTTATTTTATACAAAGCATATAAAACATTAGAAGCCAACATATCTGTGAGATCGGTCATCTGTCTCTTTTGTATTTCTTGCGCACCAAACTGCACTTTTGTATTTCGTGCGCGCCAAACAACTAAAATTATACTATAATTTGTTGTCACATGAACGGTGAACCCATTTAAAATTGAGACGAGACGTAAGGGACGCTTAGTTCACATAAGGTAATGGGAATGAATATAGTGAGAAATGAGAATGGATATAATCATTATAATTATGATGGTCGATTAAAATGAAGGAATGATTACCATTGCCATTGATAGTGGTTGGTTTATAAAAAATATTGTAATTAATTAATTACAAAATGAATTGTATTTTAATTAATGAATGAATTATATTTTGATTAATTAATTACAAAATGAATTATATTTTAATTAATGAATAAATTATATTTTAATTAATTACAATATTTTAATTAATGAATGAAGTATATTTTAATTAATTATATTGCAATTAATTAATTATTATTAATATTTTAATTAATGAATAGTTATATTTTAATTAATTACAATATTTTAATTAATGAATAATAATATTTTAATTAATGGATAGTTATATTTTGATTAATAATAATATTTTAATTAAATACAATGTAATTAATTAAATAATAATACTATTTTAATTAATTATATTGTAATTAATAAATAAATAAAATATTTTAATTAATGAATAAAATATTTTAATTGATTAATATTTTAATTAATGAATAGTTATATTTTAATTAATGATAATATTTTAATTTAAATATAATGTAATTAATTAAATAATATTTTAATTAATTACATTGTAATTAATTAATTATTTATTTATTTATTTTAATTAATGAATAATTATATTTTAATGAATAATTATATTTTAATTAATTAAATATTGTAATTAATGAATAATTATATTTTAATGAATAATTATATTTTAATTAATTACAATATTTTAATTAATTATAATGTAATTAATTAAATAATAATTATATTTTAATTAATTAATTAATTAAAATATTTTAATTAAATATAATGTAATTAATTAAATAATAATACTATTTTAATTAATTATATTGTAATTAATTAATGAATAACAATATTTTAATTGATTAATATTTTATTAATGAATAGTTATATTTTAATTAATAATAATATTTTAATTAAATATAATGTAATTAATTAAATAATAATATTTTAATTAATTACATTGTAATTAATTAATTAATTAATTATTTTAATTAATGAATAATTATATTTTAATTAATTACAATATTTTAATTAAATATAATGTAATTAATTAAATAATAATTATATTTTAATTAATTAATTAATTACAATATTTTAATTAAATATAATGTAATTAATTAAATAATAATACTATTTTAATTAATTATATTGTAATTAATTAATGAATAACAATATTTTAATTAATGAATAACAATATTTTAATTGATTAATATTTTATTAATGAATAGTTATATTTTAATTAATAATAATATTTTAATTAAATATAATGTAATTAATTAAAATATTATTAATTAGTTATATAAAGTCCTTGTAAGAGGATCAATGATTCTCATTCCTCTCAATTACTAGGGAACAGAGGATTGCCAAGAAGTCGGTAATAAAATGTTACCCATTCAATGATAGTTTGATACCAAACACAAGTTTTCATTCAATTCTCATACATTTTTTCCATTACCCCAACCAAGCACCTCCTAAATGATTTGAAAGACAAGTGACCATAATTAAAAGATCTAGAGGAAATTCAAATATAAAAATTCTTAGCATAAAATAGGTAGCGTGCCTTGAGTTGCTATCAATGTTTTAAAAACTAAACAATAACTTTTCAATTAGTTTTACATTTTCAATTTTACTTACCTTAATATTTTTTGTTATAAATTTATTAGTTTATTAATTTATTTGTCAATTTTATAAATTAATTAATTTTAAACTAAATAAATTAATTAATTTTATTTAATAATATTTTATTTTATTTTTATTTTAATAAATAACGATAATTTTTTCAAATTCTTTAATTAATTTTATTATAATCTAATAGTAGTTGATTATTTAAAATCTTAATTCTCCTGTTTTTGAAAACATGGTGTAAAGGTGAATGCCCTTGGATCAAATACCGATTAAATTTAATAGCTCAAAAATAGTAACAAAAATAAAATAGATAAAATAAAATAAGCGAATATAAAGATCTACGTGGTTGATCAATATGATCTACGTCGGCGGGTGAAGGTGAGTAATTTTACTAATATGTAGAGAGTATATACAAGTACAAATGTTGAAACAAATTTTTTTTAAAACTCATCAAATATACAGAAAATAACTGAAGAAAGGATGAGAGAATTTATGATGTTTTAGTGATTGAAGGTGAGGAAAGAATTGTGTGTTAATGCCTCAAACCATGCCTTCTATTTTTAGCTGAAGTCTCAAGCTTCTGTCCAAAATTTCTTCAATCTATGCATAATTCAGCAATTGACAACAATGTCATGCGCATAAAGAAAATAATATATTTATAATAAATTCTAAATAGTAACCATCTATTTTTAACTTAAAGAAGAAGACAAAAGATAGCCAATAAATTTGGACTTATTGAAAGAGCCAAGGCATGCAACATATAAGTTGGTCCTCTTTTATTTATTTTTTTCTCAAGAGTTACAATACAACAAACTGGTAAATGGTAATCAAATTGAACTGGACTATCTAGGTCCTTGGTTCAATAAAATTCGACGGATCTTGGATATATTGAATCTAAGAGATCGATCCAGAGTTGGTGATTTTGCGTAAATTAAGGAACGATAACTATGATCCAGAAGCGCAATAACAAGTATAGTACGTAATAAACTAGACCACCGACGATTTTCTAATTATGGACAAGACAATTAAGAGGTAAACATCCAACTTAAGTGGGATGACTACATATACAAGGTACCCTTTGTGATATAAAATCCATTTGTCATGTATACTTTATACAGAAATTACAAAGAGAAAGTAAGATGAAGAAAGTAAAGCACAAACTCAAATGATATACAATAAAAATAAGTTGTATCATATATTTTACCGGATGTGAAGAATTCATAAAGAACATTTTGAGTAAATGAGTTATCGGTCATTTTTGACAAATTAAAAGTTTTAGTTAAAATATTAAATATTAAATTAAAATTTCAAAAATAAATACTTTTAAATTTGTTATCTCCAATTATATTACATTAATTACCTTTATATAAACCTGATATTTAAGTCCCTTTTATATCAATATTTAGCATATAATATTATCATCACTTGTATATTGTATTTAATTCAATTCAATTTAATCTAAAATTAATAAATCAAATTTAAATTAATTTTTTATAAATGTTTAAATTTTAAGAGATTAATATAAGCGGTTTTTCAAAATAATTTTATTTTGATGTGATATATTAAAATATAGTTTAAATTTTAAATTTTAAAATTAAAATTAAAATAACAAAAAATATTTCCTTAAATTAGAAATGAGATCGATATCATTTTATATACGTAATTTCATAATAAGCTTGTTAGTGATGTATTTGAGAAAAACTTACGGTGTAATCTGACCAACCTATTCTAAAATTTATTTTAGTGATATTTTAGTGACCTCTCAAATTCTTCGTCCTTCATGGTGCAAATCTATTCATTGACTTTTTTTCAGCAAGAAGAATAGGAAATAAAAACAATAAAGAAAATAATAAAACAAAGAAAAATATACAAAACTTAATTGTAATTTTCATGAAATTATATATTCTTAATTAGTATAAATCTTTTCTGAAATTTTAAATCTAGTTCAATGAGAAAGTTATACTGAGAAAGTTTTCGGTGTTCTTAAGACTCTATTGAAAAAATGATAGGGTTAGTTTCTTTTACTCTATCTAAATTCTTATAAAATATTAAAAAATATTAAGATATGAATAACTAATACTCATGTCCTTATAGTTTTTTAAGTCATACTCTCGTTAATTATTTTATACATAAACAATCAATATTAAACAATTAATTTTATCAAATATCTTTAAATAGATCACTGATGAACTATATTATTTCGTTGTTAGATAATCGCTGATAAAATCAACTAATAGATTCAATCTGGTGATTGGGCCAATATTTATTTTTGTTATTCATGAGATAAGCGGAGAATTAAAAGAATTTGTTTCTATCATCATATCTCAAGAATGCTCCGAAGTCTTTGAACGTTATCTTGTGTTTTAATGTTTGGTGAATGCTTAACTTTTGATGGAAAATATAATATCTCATAAATAAACACATCGGTTATATTTTAATAAAGTTTGAGTTTAAAACAAATAGTTTAATAAATTTACGAGACATAAATTGTTTATAGTTCAAATTTATTATTTATTAAATTAATAAAACAACAAAGATAAACATAAATAAGAAACGCATATTTGTTAGCTAAATGCGATAAAAAAAAAAGGATAGTAGTTTTGAAGTTTTTATAAATCAGTTTCTCTTTCAACTGCTGGTTGTGTGCGACGATCATGCAGCAGAAGCAAATCCGAGATGTGATGACCCCAACACCAGTTTGGACTTCGAACTCAATTGGCAAATCTTTGGCCATCAAATTTTCTCTGTCTAACATTCTATTTAAATACTATTTTCTAAAAAAAATGATGTCATTTTAAATATTAACAAATGTAAAAAGACGTCATTTTTAGGTACAGATGATCTTAACCCAAATCGCCAATAAGAATAACTCTTATCAAAGTCTGAGTCTTTCCCCCGTATTTTTGATAAAATTAATAAAAAAGTTCGAGTCTTTCGAAGAAATACGCCAAAAGTTTTTGTCCCAGTTCTTCGCTATTTCCGTCTGTTTGGTCTTGCGCTCCACGTTTCCTACCTCCAAGAAAGCCTCCTCTGACTCACTGTTGGTTGACACTATCGTCGTCTCTATTTAATCTGCAAATATCCACGCATAAGAGAGAAAAACCTCGAAAGACTTTACAGAAGCTATAGTGTGTGCATAGGCAGGCAGCCATCTCACGAAAACTTTGAAAGACTTCTCAAAAATGGAACTTGTAGGTTCAGCAAAGCATGGTATGTTGTCCTTCGTTTCATACTTGTCCTCTCTTAACTACCCAGTTACTGATTTCCTCCTTAAACCCATTTTTCTACGTGGGGTTTCTGGTTCCCTACATCTTGTTTTGTTACTAACTCTGTTGACATTACTCACATGGAAGAAACTTAGAGGTGTTCACAGTGAGGCTTCCAAAGAGAGTTTCAATAAGAAGAAGAGGGTTTTGTGTTATAAACAGACTCTGTTCTGTTGTTCGGGTGTCTCACTCTTTAGTTTTGTCTGGTGTCTAGTGAGTTACTTTTACTGGTACAGAAATGGTTGGTCAGATGATCAACTAGTGACCCTTTTGGATTTAGGACTTAGAACACTCTCTTGGGGTGCCCTTTGTGTTTATCTTCATTCCCAATTCTTTAGCTCTCACCAATCAAAATTCCCACTTCTATTGAGAGTTTGGTGGGCCTCTTATTTCTTAGTTTCATGTTATTGCCTTGCAATAGAGATAGTACTTTACAACAGACATACTTCCACGCAACTTCGACGTATAGTGTTGGATGTAATCTCAGTTATCTCCGGCTTTGTTCTTTGCTGTGTGGGATTCTTGAAATATGAGAGTGAGAGCTACCTTCTTGATGAACCTCTTTTAAATGGCGATTCTAGTACACGTCGTAACTTAGAGCTAAATAAACTCAGGGGAGGTGATACCGTAACTCCTTATTCAAATGCGGGCCTTGTCAGCAATCTTACTTTCTCATGGATGGGTTCCTTAATTGCTGTTGGCAATAAGAAAACCTTAGACCTTGAAGATGTTCCGCAACTGGATAGTGGTGACAGTGTTGTTGGAGCCTTTCCATGTTTTAGAGATAAGCTCGAATCTGACAATAGTGCTTCTAATGGAATTACAACATTTAAGCTTGTGAAAGCACTGATCTTTGTAGTTTGGAAAGACATTCTGTGGACAGCTTTCCTGGCATCGTTGTACACTGCAGCATCATATGTTGGTCCTTACCTTATTGATGCTTTTGTTCAATGCCTCAGTGGCAGAGGAAATTATAAAAACCAGGGATATATTTTAGCTACAACCTTCTTTCTTGCTAAGCTTGTAGAATGTGTCTCGCAAAGACGCTGGTTCTTTACATTGCAGCAAGCTGGAATTAGACTTCGTGCTGCTTTGGTTGCAATGATCTATAACAAAGGTTTGACCCTCTCATGCCAGTCAAAGCAGGGGTACACTAGTGGGGAAATCATCAATTTCATGACTGTGGATGCAGAGAGAATTGGCGACTTTTGTTGGTACATGCATGATCCATGGTTGGTCTTCTTACAAGTTGGTTTGGCGTTGTTTATATTGTACAAAAATCTTGGGCTTGGATTTCTTGCTACTTTTATTGCAACAGTAATTGTCATGCTTCTGAACTTTCCTACCGGAAGATTGCAAGAGAAGTTTCAGGACAATTTAATGAAATCAAAGGATAAAAGAATGAAGGCAACATCTGAAATTTTAAGAAATATGAGAATTCTCAAGCTTCAGGGATGGGAAATGAAGTTCTTGTCAAAAATTGTTGAACTAAGGGAGATAGAGACAGGTTGGTTGAGGAAGTATCTTTACAATTCAGCATTGATCACTTTTCTTTTCTGGGGTGCCCCTACATTTGTGTCTGTAGTGACTTTTGGTGCTTGTATGCTTATGGGAATCCCACTTGAGTCGGGGAAAATCTTATCTGCACTAGCAACATTTAGGATTCTTCAGGAACCTATCTATGGTCTTCCTGATACAATCTCTATGATAGTTCAGACGAAGGTTTCTCTTGACAGAATAGCAACTTTCCTTCGCCTTGATGACCTGAAGTCTGATGTAGTGGAGAGGCTTCCAAGTGGCAGTTCAGATGCAGTAGTTGAGATAGTCAATGGGAATTTTCGTGGGATTTATCTTCTCCTAGCCCAACACTCAGAGATTTGAATCTTAAAGTACTTGATGGGATGAAGGTTGCTATCTGTGGCACTGTTGGCTCTGGAAAGTCCAGCTTGCTTTCCTGCATTTTAGGTGAAATGCCCAAGATCTCAGGGACACTAAAGTTGTGTGGATCAAAAGCTTATGTTGCACAGTCACCTTGGATTCAGAGTGGCAAGATTGAGGAAAATATATTATTTGGAAAAAACATGGAGAGAGAGAGGTATGAGAGGATACTGGAAGCATGTTCTTTGAAGAAGGACCTGGAGATTCTTTCACATGGAGATCAAACAGTTATAGGTGAGAGAGGTATCAATTTAAGCGGTGGACAGAAGCAAAGAATACAGATTGCACGAGCTCTTTACCAAGATGCTGATATCTATCTATTTGACGATCCTTTTAGTGCTGTAGATGCTCATACTGGTTCTCATTTGTTCAAGGTGAAATCCTCCTTTCCTAGTAATGTTCAGGCTTCTTGAAGCTATATATTGTGGTTCTTTTGATTTTGCTTTCCTCTTTTGCCCCTTCAAATCTCTCGTTTTACCAGTGTCACTTCTTACAAACAATGCACCTCTTTTTCTTGGATGTCAGGAAGTGTTACTTGGACTTTTGAATTCAAAAACTGTTATTTATGTTACTCATCAAGTTGAGTTCTTACCTGCTGCTGATATAATCTTGGTGAGTTGTCTGCATTTCTTTCCTCTGATCTATTGATGGTGTTTTATAATAGAATGAAGTTGTGGGCTTAACTTTTGAGTTTCTTGTTAGGTCATGAAAGATGGTCGGATTACGCAGGCTGGAAAATATAATGAGATTCTGGATTCAGGATCTGATATTATGGAACTCGTAGGAGCACATAAGGCGGCTTTGTCAGCAATTGACTCCAAGCAAGCAGAATCAGTTTCTGATAATGGAAAAATCAACAAAGAAAATGGTATGCCGAAGGAAGAAAATAAAGAACTACAAAATGGTAAAGCTGATGAGGTAGCTGGGGCACAAGGACAGCTCGTGCAAGAAGAAGAGAGGGAGAAAGGCAGCGTTGGGTTGTCAGTATACTGGAAATATGCAACAACAGCTTTTGGTGGAGCCATTATGCCCTTTATACTACTGGCACAGATTCTCTTTCAGGTCCTTCAAATTGGGAGCAACTACTGGATGGCCTGGGCAACTCCTGTGTCAAAGGACATGAAACCTGTTGTCAGTGAAAATAAACTGCTAACCGTCTATGTAGCTTTGGCCGTTGGAAGCTCCTTTTGCATCCTAGCAAGAGCCACACTTCTTGTGACAGTAGGATATAAAACAGCAACTATACTCTTTAATAAAATGCATCTATGCATTTTCCGTGCGCCAATGTCGTTCTTTGATTCCACTCCTAGTGGAAGGATACTCAACAGAGTAAGTTATTCTTGTATGTCAAATGTTATTGGATTATGTCTCAAAAAATTACACTGTTATGTGCCTTTAAGATTCTGTTCCAGTGTTTGTTTCAATATCTTAAGATTTTTCACTTAATTTATCTGTTTTTGCTCTTATAGGCTTCTACAGATCAAGCTGCAGTTGAGCTGCAAATTCCATATCAATTTGGATCAGTTGCCTTCGCAATGATCCAGCTTCTGGGAATCATTGCCGTAATGTCACAAGTTGCATGGCAAGTCTTCATCGTTTTTATCCCAGTGATTGCTATTTGCATCTGGTACCAGGTAATCTACTGATCTTTTCAAGCAGCTTATTTATGAGCACCTTTAGACTTCTAGCCTGGTATATAATATAATATCATCGTCATCAGACTCCAAGCTCGGTCACTTTTTTGTTTGTTTTCATCTCTTAGTTCTCAATGGCTCACTGGATTATTGATCTACAAATAATTGTTTGTCTTGATTCACTGTGCCTTCAAATGGGTGCTCAAACAGATAAGGAAAAATAAAAGTTCACAATTTTCATTTTCATTGATATGCAGCAATATTACATACCCTCAGCAAGAGAACTTTCACGGTTGATTGGAGTATGTAAAGCTCCGATTATCCAACATTTTGCTGAAACAATTTCTGGATCAACAACCATCAGGAGCTTTGACCAGCAATCAAGATTTCAAGAAACAAATATGAGACTAACGGATGCTTACTCTCGGCCTAAATTTCATGTTGCTGGTGCAATGGAATGGCTCTGCTTCCGCCTGGACATGTTCTCTTCTGTTACCTTTGCTTTCTCCTTGGTTTTCTTAATAACCTTTCCTAAGGGAATAGATCCAGGTGAGCAGCTTTTGTCCTTTGAAAATATATTTCATCATAATTATTAAATCAGTTAAATCTGAAACATGCATTTTCGTGTTTAAAAGCCATTGCTGGCTTAGCAGTGACATATGGACTGAACCTAAATATGCTACAAGCTTGGGTGATATGGAGTATTTGCAATTTGGAGAACAAAATCATTTCAGTAGAAAGGATACTTCAGTACATGTCTATTCCGAGTGAACCTCCTCTAACAGTAGAAAGGAACCAGCCTGATCAGTCTTGGCCATCTAATGGAGAAGTTGATATTAACAATCTACAAGTAATTTTTCTTGATTAACCTCATTGAGACTCATTGCTAACTTACTCTTAATTTTACTAATTAAAGATCACGGTGAAATCATGTAGGTCCGGTATGGTCCTCATATGCCACTCGTTTTGCGAGGTCTCACATGCACTTTTGTGGGAGGAAGAAAACTGGTATTGTGGGAGAACAGGTAGTGGCAAATCAACTCTCATTCAGACACTTTTCCGGATTGTAGAACCTGCAGCTGGTTCCATTGTGATTGATGGCATCAATATCTCATCGATTGGATTGCATGATTTGCGCTCAAGAGTAGGAATTATTCCTCAAGATCCAACCATGTTTGAAGGAACAGTACGAAGCAATCTGGATCCACTTGAAGAATATCGTGATGATGACATCTGGGAGGTGTGTTTCTCTTTCCAAGTCTATTCATAACATCTCTGAATTTGTTTGTTGAAGACTGATGTATTTTGACTCATTTATTGTTTTAGGCTCTGGATAAATGTCAACTTGCAGATGAAGTTAGGAAGAAGGAAATGAAATTGGATTCATCAGGTTTGTCTTCTTTTCTACTTCAAAGTGACTAGTATGCTTAAGCCATTTCCAACTGAAGAACTGAAATGGTAGTCATGGTTCTACAGTCACTGAGAACGGGGAGAATTGGAGTATGGGTCAGAGACAGCTTGTGTGTCTTGGGCGTGTGCTTCTGAAGAAAAGCAAGATATTGGTCCTTGATGAAGCAACTGCATCCGTTGATACAGCTACTGATAACTTAATTCAGCAAACTCTCAAGCAACACTTCAGGGACTGCACAGTTATAACCATTGCACATAGGATAACTTCAGTTCTTGATAGTGATATGGTCCTGCTTCTGAGTCAAGGTGAGTATGGCCGTATAGTTTGCTGATACCTGGACAAGCACGACCAGTACTCGGTTCTGGATAACTTACGATAATTTTTGCAGGTTTGATTGAAGAATATGACACTCCAGCTAGGCTGTTAAGGAATAAAACATCTTCATTTGCGCAACTTGTAGCAGAGTACACAGCAAGGTCAAGTAGTAGCTTTGAGTAGATTTGCCGAATCCCAGGTGAATAGTTTGTGGAAAGCTAAGCAACTGCAACAAATTTGCTGATGACGAAAAAAATGTGTAGTTATTTGTTTTTAACTGCTCCTGTTTCATGTAGCTTTAAGTTTAGACAACTACATCAGATGTTTACAGGGCATCATCGTTGGTGGTTACTAAGATTTTGGTAATGGAGCAGTGGATTTCGGTGTTCTACTTTATGCATGGGCTTCATGCTTACATTTAATATTTACCTTCATGTTCTTGAGAGACAAGTTTGGTGGATCCGCCAAAGATATAATTTGATCTTGTTTGCATATCATTCCTTGCAAAATGTAATTGCCACCTCAACATTATACGATGTTTAAAAGTACGAACTTTCTATTACAGAAGGATATAAGATCAACCACGTATAAAAAGTCTTTAAATTAGATGATGTGAGAAGCCATTTTGCATGTCCATGAGCCATAAGCCATCAAGGACCCCCAAGGTCTAGCAGACAAGTGGAGAACAGTTTTCACTTGCCTGGAATTCCTGAAATGAAAAGAGGATAATAATTATATCTACTAATCATGATAGAGCCGCTCATTTTCGTCCCCCAACTCTTTCCTGGACAAGATTGAGAAGGTCAATGTTAATTTAGATGAAGTAAATGAAGAAAAGAAAAGGTAAAGATCATTGAAACACAAACAACCTTTGAAACTTTTGAGCAGAACAACTCGAACACACTATTGAATCCGTTCAAGTTGGAGAACACATTTTAGTATTTTGTGGATGGTAAAGCCTTCAGTTACTCGTATACTAAAAACACAAGAGGCCTATGACTCGAAACGACAACAAGCCGAAGCAAAGTCTACCATGAAATTGTATAATCAGAGATAATGCAGAAAAGTATATGTTTTGCTATCCATAACTTGATGAACTTGCTTCTCAACTATTGGAATAAGCTCTAGAATCCTTTGAATAAGCTCCTCGACTTATAAACAAGCTTCTATAACTTCCTTTACGTTGTTATTGCGCTTTTGTGCCTTTCAGAATGTATAAACTCTTTTACAGGTCACAGTAAATTTACATCCACGAACTTCTATCAACAGGTTGTAGGGACCTTATCAACTATTTAAAGAAATCTTATTAGGCCTAAAGTAATGAGTCAAAAGTCAGTCAAGTATTTGATAGTGTGGGCAGTTAGGATATAACTCCTCGAAGCTTTCTCTGTATTCATGCAATATTTCTCCAGTGAATTGTCTTATCACATGTATCTCCTTTTTAATATTGAATGCTCGTGATATAGGAAACAACTTCATCAAGAATAATCTTTTTATTTCATTCCATGTTGTCATTGAGCCAGAAGAAAGATAATATAGCCTTTTTTTTTTTTTGCCTTATCTTCAATGAGAATAGAATGACTATGAGATTAATTTATTCTTCAGTCACTCCTTGTGGCTTTATTATAAAGCGAACAACATAAAATCTTTCTAAGTGTTTTTATGAATCAAATCATATTTTAATTTAAAATCTATATCAACATTTAGAAATCATATGCATAAGGATTGTTAATTTAAATATGGTATCGCTAACTATGAAATAATTGGGGTTCGAATGTTACAGGTCTTATGAAAAACCAACTTCAAAAGTTAGCTTAAAAAGTGAGAGTCCATAAGTTTATAAACTCTACATCAGTCTCTTTTAATATCAATATAAAAAAATTAGACCATTACATCTCACCACGCTTTATAACCCAGGCACTAGTGAATACTGCTATACCAACGGCACCACCCACAAGCTAGCTGTGTGTTAGACCTTAATCTCGAGCAAACACTACAATGTCGAGATCCCTACCCGTAAGCGTGACACGGGAACTTGAAGGAGTGATATTAGCTTTGATATCAATTATTACAGGTCTTATATAGAAGAACTAACCCCAAAAATTATAAGAGAGTCCATAAGCTTATAAACTCCAAGTCGGTCTTTTTTTTTACCGAGAGAAAATTAGAATGTAACATCGGAGAATTTGAAAGGCTTTGAGGAAGGACCACATGTTGCCAATGATAGGCAAGCCTAAGTCGCCTGGAGGTAGTGAATACTGCATTTCGGCCAGTGGAATTTCATATAACCAACAATTAGCCCTCTTCAGGATCCATTTGAGAACACCCAGAGCACCAACTGTGCCTATAAGCAACAATCAAAAGCCACCCAAATCCATTTTTTGCCAACTCCCTGCAACTGGCAGTAGAGAAGAGAGAGGAGGTCCAGAAAACAACTATCAATTGTGAGAACATTCAAAACAAGCATATGTCCTCTATCCCTCTCTCTGATTCTTTCCTTTACATGTATGTTCTGTACCTTCCCTCTCCTCGTCTCCCAGCTCTCACTGTGCCTTCCTCCTATTTATAGACGATGTATGGATGAAGTGCGAAACTCACGCTTATAAAGAGAGCATGGTCATGTGGTAAAAAAAATAACTTGGGTATCCGGTTACCTGTCAAAACCATGCCTGGTAATTGGTAAGGCCACGTTTAGTTATAAACCTAACATAATAGAATGTAATACCACCTCGTAATTTCAAATAACCTAACTTATATTTTCATCTAATAAAAATAAGTTACATTTAATTTGAAGAGTTTAATATGGAATATAAAATAATGAACAATATTTTATTATATTATTTTATGAATTATTTTTTAGACAGTATTTTACTATATTATATTATGAATCTTTTGTTCAGACAACATTTCACTATATTATATTTAAATCATTACATTCTTTTTAAATAATAATTTTCTAAATTTATATTTATTTATATTTCATTCTATTATAAATTATTACATTTTATTTTATTTCATTAAAATTCTTACATCGACTCAAAAATAGCATAAATTAGTATAAATGCTAATAACTATATTGATTTTTTGTTTCGGTTTCTCTTTATAATGGACTTTTGATATTAGCATTTAGTATTGTCTGCAAATATCCCTACATGCGTGCTAATCTCATCTAGTTCTTGGACTTTTGATATTAGCATTAAGTATTGTCTGCAAATATCCCTACATGCGTGCTAATCTCATCTAGTTCTTATCTTTTGTTGTAAATATTTCCATTTTGATCCTTTATTCTTAATCTTTACTTATTTGTGGAAAACATTGAATGCATCCTTTTTTTTTTAACGTTAAGTAGCTTAAATTTCTTTTAACTAAAGCACTAATTTCACTAAATTTATCATACTAAATATGCATAAGATGGGAGACCTTATAGTAGGCAATTTGACTTACTGCCTCTAAAAATAAAGAACTAAAATGTGTAACACTTTACGGACCAAATGCATAACACTTTGATAAAATTACAGTCAATAGACGAATGATAATTTTTTGGTTATGAACAATCTACTTACTTACTTAAACCTCAATCCTTACTCCTCCATTTCCCTCCAAATAAAATTCCCATGCTTTCCGTTTCCCTCCAAACAAAAGTCCAATGCTTTATTCATCATTTAATGTTACTTGCAGAGAGTAATTAATGCTTGCAGAAAGCAATTAATACGCTCCCATCTCTACGTAAATGTTCTCTTACATTTACAACAACATTTATTACTTTTATAATAAAATAATGGTTAATGCTTTCATGTGAAGATAATGGTTTACGTAGAGAATAATGATTACCATTTCCCTCCAAACAAAATTCCAATGCTTTATGCATCATTTAATACTACTTGCAAAGAGCAATTAATGCTTGCAGAAAGCAATTAATGAGCTCTCATCTCTACGTAAATGTTCTCATACATTTACAACAACATTTAATGCTTTTATAATAGAATAATGGTTAATGCTTTTATGTGAAGATAACGATTTACGTAGAGACTAATGGTTAATGCTTCTGAAATTTAAATGCTTCTCATAAATCAAACACCTTTCTTTCTTGGAAATCAAACACCTTTTCATCCTCCACCAAATACACTCGCGATCAGGTCAGCCTTTCTTTCGGCGGATGCTTATGGCAATCAGGTATTTTCCTTCTCTTCTTCACTGATTTCGTTACTGATTTTTTATTTCGACGAACAGAGTTCTTGTTGGGACCCGATCATGAAATCGGATCCCAACCGAAAACGAAACAGAAACGGAACAAAATCGAATCGAAATCGAACAAAAGGAACATAAGGCGGAAGCAAAATCATATACGAATCAAATGACGAATCGGATAGATCGAATCCGAAGGCAAATCGAATAACACAAAGCGGAAGCAAATCGAAATGAAGCAAACTTCGAATCAAATCGAATCGAAACTAATTTCCATAATCGATTCACAAATCGAAAGACAAAGCGAACGAATCAAAGACGAAACAAAAACTGAACCCGACATCCGAGAACTCAAATAGCGAAGAAAACGTTTGCGTTGGAAACTTTAAGACTATCAGTCTAAACTAATCCAAATCTGAGTACCCTTTTTTTTTCTTTCAGTTCCATTCCATCTCTTACAAAGTGACTTCAATATCCAATTGAAATCATTCGCACTCAAACTCAATTTACTTGCTTCTTCATATACAATCATATCTCATCGATTTAAACTCTCACTTTTCATTTCCATAAAATCGCACACATTCCAATTTAAATACCATCAATTCTTAAACGATTAGCACTTTAAATATTTCAGACCAACCATCACAATCATATACCCAATTTTCATACACAAAATCCATAACTCGAATCATAATTCATTTTACTATTCCATATACAAATCCATAACCTAATCCAATACATATGTCCAGAATTCAGAATACATTCTCAAAATGAATACACAACAATTCTAAATTTCTTAGCAATCACTTAGCTAAACAAATTATACCATATGAACACATACAAATGGAAACCTTCACTTTTCTTTACCCGATCTTCTTCTCATCACCTGTGGATGGGAATGAAGGGGGATGAGCTTATAACTCGTGGGTAACAGTTTATAACAAATAAATAAGCAAAACCTTTTTAAAACGCTTTTCTTTTCTTTTCTTGCAGAAACTTTGTTTGAAACCCATAATGCACATTTTCAAAAGTTCTTTTCTCGCAGTGGTCGAAAACACAATTTCCAAAACATGAATGCATCAATCATATCACTTCACAATGCAAATGCACACATAACGGCTCGAGAGTTCTATAAATACGACGGAAACCGAAGTTTACCGTAAACACGAGTCTATTTTTCGGATCTCGTAAGCCTCAAGTAGGCAGTCAGGAGAAGGCTAAGGGGGGTCAACGTGCACGTGACTTAACGAAATAGGTTCTCTCTCGCCCACACAAAAGCACATATCATGCTCAAATCAATTAATCGAATACTCTTTTATGAATATACACA
Organism: Erythroxylum novogranatense; assembly: GCA_029891385.1. NCBI lineage: Eukaryota > Viridiplantae > Streptophyta > Magnoliopsida > Malpighiales > Erythroxylaceae > Erythroxylum > Erythroxylum novogranatense. The sequence goes on from JAIWQS010000157.1 coordinate 41,374, forward strand.
ATGCCATGAAATCTTTTGAGGCATAACACAAATATATTTTGCAATTCATCAAAAGTTCATGTATTGAGTCAATAATGATTTTTCAAATCATTCATGCAATGATGCAACATTTATGATGCAATTGAAATCAGAAAATCCCTTTGTTTAAAGAAAGCAGTAGTGGCTTATAAATTCCATTATAAACAGGTACCCACCTCGAATCGATGCTAGAAGCTTGTCCTTAACTTCAATTTGACCATTGCATCTCTCTTCCTCCAATAGAAAATTCCCTACACCAATTTCACACAATTTCAACCTCATAAATAACATAATCCTTAAAATTGAACTTAGAAAACACTAATTCCACACATAATCAAGTCATCTAAATCACCAATTTTCAAAAACTCCAATTCATAAAATTGGGCATAACCCTAATTACTTTCCATCCAAAATTAAACCCACAATACTTAGAAATCACCAAAATTGACTCCATAATACACAAACCCATATCATTTTTTATGATTCTAAACCAAAAACTCTCTAAAAGATCAAAGATCGAAAATCGACTTTTACCTTCTCTCACCACCATTTTCGGATTTCTGGGCTTCATAAGAAACTTTCATCTTTTTCTTCACCTTTTTCCTTGAAAAGCATCAAAAACTTCTCAAGAAACTTGGAGAAAACCGAACCTTATCTCTCTCCCCTTTTCTTTCTCCTTGTCTCCCGAAGCTCCTCTCATTCTCCTCTCTTCTTATTCTTTCCTTCTTTTCTCTTAAGTGTCGCGGGTTGCCTCTTAAAATGACAGCCCACTTGCTTTTATAGTGGCATGTCATTTAATGAACAAGGAATGACCCATATGTCCCTCCATTTAAGCCTATAAAATTAACCATTTAAGTAAACTTCCAAAATTGCCCCTTCATTAGTCTTTAAAACTGACATCTTGTCTGATTATTTTGATAAGGTAAATTAAGCCATTTGATAAAACTTTCTTCTAGATAAATGTCCCTCTATGTCTTACAAATCCATTGCTTCAAGAATCAGATCGATCCGAGCTCTATAGCTCAAGATATCTCCAAAATACTGAAGTTTGTTCTTCGGACAGAAATTGAACACTACACCTAACTTCCGACCTGAATTTGGAAGTCTTAGAGGCTAAATTATAGCTCGGCTTCTCATAACATTTGTAGCCCCATGTCTCTATTTTAATAATAAACAAGAATCAATTCAATCGGAGCTCTACCGATCGAGATATCTCCAAAATACAGAACATTATTCAAACTTTTACAACTGATCAGCTCACTATAATCCGAGCTATGTTTCTCCATTTAATGCCAAAACTGATCTATATAGTATGAAAACATAGAAAAATATCTTAGGAATCAAATGCTTCGAAAATCGGCTCAATTAGAGGTCTACACAAAAAGTTATGGCAAAAAGAAGGAAGAATGACCAAAACAAAAGCAGATGAAGATGACGATGACGTCATCACAGACGAAGTGATGTCATCATAGACGAAGATGAAGATGAGCAGAAATTTTGTCTTACTTTTGCTCCTGAACGCTTCCACTTGGAAAGATCATAACTTTCTATTCAGAACTCCAAATTAGACACGGTTTGATTCGTTGGAAAGCTAAGAGAAAAATCTACATTTTTCAAAAAGGACTCCAAGACAAGCTCGGCCACTAAGAAAACCAAAAGTTTACTCCAAGACCGAACGACTAGCTCTTCCTAAACAGTACCAAAACTTATAAACACCATAACTTTTGACCCAGAACACCAAATTAGACAAACTTAGTGTCTATGGAAAGGTAAAAGAACCCTCTACAACTTTCATGAAGGCCTTAAGAATCAGGTCGACCTCTAAATGGGTCAAATACTCCACACAAAGTGACTGGTCAATCGGCTTCACACTTAAACAGCATTAAAACTTCTAAAAATCATAACTTTCCACTCTCTTGTCCAATATTTTCGTGCTTTATATCAATAGAAAGATAAAAACAATCTCTACAATGTTCATGAAGAACTCTAAAGCAACTTCAACCTCTAGCTAAGTTAATTTTTCAATCGAAGTTGCTGCCCTGATAGTAATCACCTAAGCAATATCAAATTTTCACATTGTCATATCTTTCAACCTCCACAACTAAGAATCGCATTTTATACATCATTTTAAAGCTATTCTAATTCTCTATAACTTTCACCTAAACCATTTACTCCAATTTCAACAACATCAGTCCAGAAATCGCCTCAAAGTACAACATATACAATCCTATACTTAGAGCATTTTCCAAAATCAAAGCAAAATACACTTAACTTTCAAAGATCATAACTTTTGATTCCGATATCGAAAATTTTCAAACTTTATGGCTACAAAAAGCTCTCAACATACTCTACAAACTTCATGAAGATCATTTCCTCAAAATCTGTATAAATCAAAAGTCAACTCTTTACTTCAAAAAAATCAAACTTTCTAATTTCTTCAAAATTTTACACTTTCACTTTCTATTTCTTGATTTCAACTTCCATTTCAGTCAACTAATTCATTTTAACTTTCATAACTCATACAACTCTACTCAAATTTCAAAGTCATCAAAACCAATTATTTCATTTCTCATCAATTTCTTTTAAGCACAATAACATCTATAACACAATTCATATCCGAAAATACTCACTGAATTTATTTTAATATTTCTAATTTTCACCGAAAGATCGGGGTCCAACAGTTCGTCTCTTCTGGTTTGAAGCAACTCAATATTTCTGTTCCTGTCACCCCAGAGCTGCTTCTTAAGATTTCAATCTCACGAAGATTCTTCCATAACTCTTATCCCTGCAAATTGACGGTACACTCTCACCATGTTTTTAGAAGTTAGTTTGTGTGGTTTTGTCAGAAAATCCACTTGTATGCTCACATCTGTATATGTTGCATTCAAAAAAAAATTTATAGATTATGAATTTGATAATGTGTTTTATACGTTACTAATGTGTATGCTCAAAGGAAAGTGGATTTCCCATTGATACATGTTAACGTGTGGCTTTATATCAATATACTTTGTTTTAAGGTTCTTTTCCTCATCTAGTGCATTTTATCACTTTATCACTGATGATGCATATGATAATATTTGTTTATTAAACCATGTTTAACCTTTCATGTTGCAGACAAAGGTTGTTGTTGTCTTTGTATTTGTATCATTTACGCCTCTCCTAAGCATTGCAGGAGTACCTGCACTTCTGAAAGAGATCAAGGTACTATTTTTCTTTACTGATTGTTCAAATATCTACGTTTTGTGCTGCGTAATTATGCTCAGACTTTTATAGCATAAGCAATATGTTCACTCGCTCATCACTATCACACTTGCAATCTTATTGACATATGCTGTGGGAATTTAAAATTTTTTAGCTATTTAACTGCATGTTTAGCTTTATATATATGCCTTATTTAAATATCGAGGTGGAAACCAGCGGCGGAAGTTGCAGAGTCGAGGTGATTGATATTTATATTCAAGTAGAGATATTTAGTCTTTTAACTATGAACAGATACTTTTTGAATTGAAAAATATAGTTATATGCATTAATTATATGAAGCATAAAAATTGGTTTGCACAAGCATGCATATATATGTGAGGTCAATAGGTTACAACAATTTCTTTCACAAGTTGTTGAGCAAAACTAGCGGCATGGATATCAGGATGTTATATATGTTCTTGCTTTGGTTTATCTGCTGAAACTGCCTTAGAAGACAATGGATCATGTGCAACCAATATAGATTTCACAGTGTGGTTTCAAGGACAAGCCAATGTGGTATGAAGAGTGAAGTTATGAAGTCTAATGGTAGAAATTCTTTTCATCTTGAAGAAAAACAGTCCCCACTATTCAAGGAAAATGCATCAGCTTGTCAAATAGATCGTGCAACTGCTACTGGTGTTTTAGGAGGTACAATGACAGTCTTTATGCAAATTAAATACATATATATATGACGTGGTCTTTGCATTATTTTTTTTTTAACTTAAAGCACGTCCATTTTTGCTCACCTTCAATTATTGAGTTGTTATGGTTAGGAGTTAATGAAAATAATTTGAGGAATTGTTGTTTACAACCTTCCTCTTCAATTCTTCCAAATCCGTCTTTTTTGGAAAGAAGAATATCATCAGTTCAAACTCATCTACAACATAATGGTGTTATACCAATTTCTGAAGGAAATGGAACCCAAGCATCCAGTTCAGCCAATAGTAGTTTAACATATTTTGGATTCAAGCAAAGGCATCCATTTACAGATCTTTCAAACTGTGCTAAGAACCTTTTCAAAGATTTTAACTCATTAGCTGTTCCAGGTTTATCAATGTTTGATTGTATATAAAAAATGTCCAATTTTTTGGTTACTTATCCAATCTCATATACTTTCTTTTATGTTTAGAGGAAGTTGTTTGGAGCTTTAGTTTTGATTTGAGTGATTTTTTTCATATTTTGTTTCATTCATATTTTGCTCACTTATTTGCCTTTTATAAATAAAAGGCATTTGGAATGCTTCACTAATTTATCTTTTCAGTTTTCTATTCATTGAGATTTTATTTCCCAACACATCTTCCTTGAATTAAATAGCTTTTTAGGTAATGTGAAAATCTCTTCCATGAAAGTCAACTACATTGGTCAATTGCATACTGAGAAGGAGTCTTGGAAAATAGCTGTTAGAATTATTAGGCTGTGGAACGTTTGTTATCGAAACTTCCCTAATGTTGTCTCTAATCTGCAAATGTTGTTGCTTGATCGGAAGGTATATTCATTTTCCATTTCTTATTAATGATATTGATAGCTGACTATGTTAAAATGATTACAGTTTATAAACAAATATGTTGTATTTTGACGGAGATAAAATTCAGCTACAATTGGAACAGAGAAGTTGGTGACCAAGCATCGCGAATCATTGGGAAGGCAAATGTGTGATCATACATAAATTTGTTGTGGTTGACAATTCGGAGATTATAGAGCAAGTCACACAAATATAAGATTAATTTCCACTTTGGCACTACAATCAATCTTTGTTGATTTGGATATTCCTCTATTCTCTTTCAAATTTATGCCATTCACGATATTCGGAAGATAAGATTCCTAAGGGTTATTTGATTGGTAATCATATATATATATATATATATATTTCTTCAATGGTCTCCATTTATATTTTACCCGAAGAAGTCATTTATGATATGATTTCTTTATTTAGCCTTTATTGATTTCTTTATTCTTGTCAAACAGATGTCCTTGGAGAGATGACTTCATATGAAACTTGTAAAGAATTCCAAAGGAATAATCTCAAATCAAAATTTTGAATCTATATCCATGAGATCACGAGGTTATGTTTACTTTCAATAACTATTGTATTATACTCTTTGTATGCAAAATAATATTTATGCCTTAATGTTATTTTTCATAAACAACAAGATCAAGTGCACATTGTTTGGTGAATATGCTGACTTTTTGCTTAATACAATGAGGGATACACAAGAATTATCAATCGTTATTGTTTTTCATCTTGCTATGATATCAAACTCTGCTGGTACATTTTTTTTCAAAGCATTTTATGTAGTTCACTTTGTTCATTTTTTTGAAAAAGCAGAACATATCATGCTTTCCCGTGCAGGAGAAATCAAGATTTCTAATGCTTCGAATGCTTCAAAACTACTGATTAACCCCGACATCCCTTCTGTTCAAGAATTTAAAATGAGGTTATTATATTTTTATGATGGCTTATTATCATGTTATCTTAAATTTGTATCATTGCATATATATGCACTACCTATTTATTTAATTCTTTTTTACTTTAGCCTCAGTTTGATAATGGATAGGGAAACACCTTCCCAAAGATACTCTCAGCTTGATCATCCTTTATTAAGTCAACCCCCATTGAATGATTTCTTATCTCTTGAAACAAGAAAGAAGATTACAGAACTGAGACGGTGTGAGGTAAATTGAAAATACATAATTCTTTTCTTCGTTCTGAATTTATGCACCTATATCTTACAAGCTAACCCATATTTTCATAACATTACAATAGAATGACATATATACTATTCTTGCAACCATTAGAAAGATCCAAACTGAGCAGAATTGGTACATTGATGCATGCTCCATTCATGGATGTAAAGTCAAAATTAAGAATAACCTACTCATGTGCTTTAAATGTCGGAACACTTCAAATAGAATTGTAACGAGGTATATCATCATTTTTAATTTTATGAAAACTTAATTTTCTATAACGATAAACACTAATCTTTGATATATTTATGTATTCTAGATATAAAGTACATGTTCAAGTAAAAGATGCTTATGATGGTGCAGAGTCATTTGTGTTATTTGATGATCAAGCCTTCCAATTGATTCAAGTTAGTGAAAATGATCTCTAAATCGTCTAATTAAGGTTTGTAAAGATTATAATCTTTATTTTGATCATAAATTGCCTACTCTTTCATGTGTTTACGTTGAATTCATTTGTTCATTAGGAAGGAGATGAAGATGGGTTTCCTGATGAGTTAGAATGCTTGGTTAAGAAAACGTATCTTTTTAAGGTACAAGTCATAGAATTTAATAAAATCAACAAATCTTCAAGTTTCACTGTCAAGAAAGTAACTTGCAATGAGGAACTGATCAATAAATACCTGGATTCTCCACCCCGGCCTCGTGTATTACTCCACTTCACACATTTCTTGTGATTTTTTGTTTTAATTTTGGTGGGGTTTTATTTAGCAGTCAATTGATGCATTTAGAAGTAACACTACAACAAAAATGACATACAGTAACAATAGACAATAACACTTTTGATAATATGTTATAAAATACCTATCTACTGGTAACATTATGTCTTAAAATGTTATGATTCTTAATTTGATAAGTAACACTTTATGAATTTATAACATATAATTTATCATTGATAACAAATTTTTAAGTGTTACTAAACATTATAAAAGGTAACTATTTTAAGATGTTATGAAAGTGATATAAAATAATGACACTTTATATGAGTTACTTTAATAATAAATTTATAACACTTTGTATGAGTTATCTTAATATCATACAATAATAACAATTGATTTGAGTTACCTTAGTAATTAAAAATAATAACACTTCATATAAGTTACCTTAGTAAATGTAAAATAATAACACTTTAGAAAAGTTATCATAATAGTGTATTATAATAACATTATGTATGAGTTACTTTATTAATAAAATAATAACGATTTATATGAGTTATCTTAGTTATGTAAATTAATAATACTTTATATAAGTTACGTTAGTAATGTAAATCAATAACACTTTATATGAGTTACTTTAATAAATGTAAGATAATAACACTTTAGAAAAGTTATTGTAATAGTGTATTATAATAACATTATGTATGAGTTATCTTAGTTATGTAAATTAATAACAATTTATATAAGTTACGTTAGTAATATAGATCAATAACACTTTATATGAGTTACTTTAGTACATGTAAAATAATAATACTTTAGAAAAGTTATCATAATAGTATTATAATAACATTACGTATGAGTTACTTTATTAATAAAATAATAACATTTTTATGAGTTATCGTAGTTTTGTAAATTAATAACACTTTATATAAGTTATGCTAGTAATATAAATCAATAACACTTTATATGAGTTACTTTAGTAAATGTAAAATAATAACACTTTAGAAAAGTTATCGTAATCTTGTATTATAATAACATTATATAGTTATCTTAGTTATGTAAATTAATAACAATTTATATACGTTACGTTAGTAATATAGATCAATAAAACTTTATATGAGTTACTTTAGTACATGTAAAATAATAACACTTTAGAAAAGTTATCATAATAGTGTATTATAATAACATTATATATGAGTTACTTTATTAATAAAATAATAACAGTTTATACGAGTTATCTTAGTTTTGTAAATTAATAACACTTTATATAAGTTATGTTAGTAATGTAAATCAATAACACTTTATATGAGTTACTTTAGTAAATGTAAAATAATAACACTTTAGAAAAGTTATCGTAATACGTATTATAATAACATTATGTTTGAGTTATCTTAGTTATGTAAATTAATAACAATTTATATAAGTTACGTTAGTAATATAGATCAATAACACTTTATATGAGTTATTTTAGTAAATATAAAATAATAACATTTTAGAAAAGTTATCATAATAGTGTATTATAATAACATTATATATGAGTTATTTTATTAATAAAATAATAACAGTTTATATGAGTTATCTTAGTTTTGTAAATTAATAACATTTTATATAAGTTATATTAGTAATGTAAATCAATAACACTTTATATGAGCTGTTTTAATAAATGTAAAATAATAATACTTTAGAAAAGTTATTAACTTCCTCACTATCATTATAGACGTTCATATCTCGTAAATAACATATTCTACACCCATACATCCTTATTTTCATTATACATGCTCACGCCATGCCGAAAAATTCAATTTCTCTTATTGGTATAATATTAATTTGAAATAATATTAAATTGGATCATAACTTTTGTATTAAAATTTTAATCATTTAATGATATTAAGATTGATTTAAATATGATTTATTGACATAATTAATTAATAATATGTTAAATTAAACAATTAAAAAATAAGGTGAATGATATACAAATTTTATATAATTTAATTAACTTTATTTAAATTTTTAAAATTTATTAATTTTAAAACTTACATCTCTGGTTAAACTTTTGAAATATATGAGATATGTGACACAATATAAATTTAATACTGAACTAAACAAATTAAATTTAAATTAATAAATTATATTTAATTATTATTTTAAGTTTAATTTAATTATTTTAAGTCAAAATTAATAATTAAATTGGGTAAGATTTTATTGATTTATATATAATATTTATATAATATTTTCCATTATTTTAAACATAATTTAAAGAAGTTTTATGAAAAATATAAAATTTTAAAGTAGATTATTTAAAAGGGCACATGGTGTAGCCGTGTCCATCAATTTCAAGTCAGTGTACATATTATGCTTCATCTACCTTTTGTTTTTTAAATTTTCCTTCATTTATCTTCTCACTTCTTTTGTCGCCATTATTTATACAACACTTTACGCTTTCTTTCCTTTAAACTAAAATTAACTAGAACTAAAGGAAATGAACTTTGTGTTTGGTTTCTGGACAAAACTGGTGCAATCACTCATGTTCTTCAAACTCAACACTAGAGTCAAAATTCCTTCTGTTGGTTTTGGAACGTGGCAGGTCGCCCCCGATGTTGTTGGAGAAGTTGTTACTGTCGTTGTGAAGGTTTGTTGTTTGATGTTATTCACGTTGTCGTTTCCGTTTTCTGTATACTTTTGTCGTTATGATCACTATGTTTTAATTGATGTGATATAAGCACAATTTTAGCAACTCTAAGAGTAAAAATGAATGAAACTAAAAATTTTACTTCTTGAGCCATGAAACTTTTCACTCCATACTTTAATAAGCAAGTTAAGTGTGATGAAAACACAATAAATTTTAATATTTTTACTAAGAAAATGTTTAGTTAATTGTGTTAAAAGAAATGATAATTAAAATTTTAAATGATTTAATTGGAAAATTTAACTAAATTTTAGTTTGATTTTAATTTTTGATTCAATTTATATTAATAATTATTGTAACACTTTATTAATCAATTTCTTAGTTATGTAAATTAATAACACTTTATATAAGTTACGTTACGTTAGTAATGTAAAGCAAAAGCAAATAATTAACTTAAATCAATGAAATATACACCAAAATTTGGAGAAAATGTAACTTAAAGTTGGTTTAGAGAAACTATGACAAAGTTATCACACCAATAGACCTTCACAATCCTCTCTTACATAATTAACTTCCTCACTATCATTTAGTGCTATTTCTGCATTTAATGCTATTTCTGTTAATTAATTATCAAATTTCGAACTAAAGTATATGTTGTTATCTAGCTCATTCTTTTGTACAGTATCAAGATTTCTTAACCATATGTAGCTTGTTTAATGCTATTGTTTCTCAGTTCGTCTTCTATCCCTGTTTTCAAATTAGTTTCCTCGATATTTTTAAATTTCGCATGAATTACCTCTTTCGTTCGTCTTTAAATGATACAATAATTGGTGTTAAATATGTAGATTTAAATCAACGTGGTTAAGAAAATATTCCAAGAAGTCTCATCTCTGCATCTAAAACGCTTCAAACATTCTGGAAATTTTAATATAACCTTCAAGTTCCATATTTGTAACATAGAAATGGTTCCTAGAAGTTTATGGAATTTGGTTTTGTAATCCGTGTGAAATCAATGAGGCTGCAGATTTTTCTAGTAGGTAAAATGTTGCTCTTATTGCTGCTTATATGTACCTCTTATGGAAAATTCTTAAAGTATTAATCTTATAGAAAAGTCAACAAGGGTGTGTTGCTATGTTTCAAGAAGGGTATTAGTCTTATAGAAAAGTAAAAAAAAAGGTGTGCTTTGTTGTTTTATTTTTTTATCTTGTGTTTAAGTGTTTAAGCGCTATAGTTTTGTCTTGGTATAAATAAGCTACAGAGTGTGGCGTCAGATTACTTTACATTTTATGAGGTTATCATCTTAGTTTTTATTTTGTTTTCGGTTCTTCTCAATTGCTCTCAGACAATTTTGCTCTATTCTTAACATTTTCGTGACCTTCATAAATGTTTAGTCCAATTCATATAGATATTTAGCTCATATTTATATTTATTTTGCACATTCATTCATTCATTTTAGTAACATTTTAGGTTAATTTATTTATTTTCATTAAGTTTGTTATTTATTTTATTTTTCTAAATTTTTCATAAAAAGCATAAAATTTGGCTTTAAATTGGGTTTAAGAAGTTGCCAAGGTGAATAAAAAAAGGACAAAACGTCATCAGTATATGAGAGAACAAAGAGGCAGCCTGGGGAAAACGACGTAGCATAGCTGAGAAGGATCATCAAAACGCAGCATATGGGAATTACAAACGACATAGCCAGAAGAAGAGCCCAAAACGCAGTGAATTGAGAATGGGAGATGTGGCAACAGGGTTTTAATTAGAGAGGAGGGGTTTTTAATTTAGCAAGAAATCTATCTCACAGAGAGAGGAGAGACCCCGCACGCAGGAGAGGAGCTAAGGACTTTGACGCACACACACCGCAGCTGCGCAGGAGACTTTGACGCACGACCTGGAACCTCAGCAACGAAGGCGACCTAGACACACGACTTGGAGCCTGACCAGCGAAGGACTACCTCATGCACGCAGACCTGGGTTTTTAACATTTTTGTTCAAGATTCCCCTGGCTGGGTTTTTAACTTTTTTTATCTGTTCTCTCTTTTGCTTCTAAACGACTTTTACGAGGTCTTTACAAAACTGTGTCTTAAGTAAGGTACGTCCATATGTACTAAATTTATGTGATCCCAGTTCAGAAATCTCTATTCGTGTGAGCTTTTTTGGGTGTGTGTCAAATATGTTGTTTATTATGATCATGTGATGTTTTTGGTGTGTGTATGTGTTAGTCGTGCATATACTTTGGAGAAATAAAGAGAGTAGTCATAAAGGTGGAATTTTGTATGAGAGTTTGATACTGTTCTGACGATGTTTTAGGTGATTCTGTCAAATTTCTTGTCTCTTCGAATCCCTTTTTGTCTTTCAAGTGTCAGTTCTAATCATCTGTACAGCCATAAACAAATTGTTTCTCTTGGAGACTTGTAATTGTCTTTGAGCTGAATACGTAGAATGTCTCTGTTGTTTTAGTTGATTTTTGGATTTCTTTTTTCTTAAACTTGTATATTTGGGAGACGACGATCTCAACTTATCCATTTCACTCTGATTGTTAGTTGCCGTTTAAACATACACATGCAATTGTTAGTCGTCCTTTCTTTCTTGTCGATTTTTCTACGCTCTGATAAGTCTCCGGCGGCCTAAGCGCAATGGTGAGGACTCTTCGACTATACGTTTTCGTGGATGCTTCATTTGTTATTGGTTTAGATGATTCGGTGTTTCTTTTTGTTCGACATGAGATCTTGATTTGTGGCTGATCTAGCCTCTGGATTTACATCTAGTCCATTTTATGGAATTTTGGTTCGTTTCTGGTTCTTCGACTATTATTTGATGCTGTGACTTGCAGATCTGGGTTGATGTTAATTAACTTACAATTTCGCTGGATCATGCAGTTCTAGCCACCCCTTTGATTATTGATAGAGTTTTAACTGGTTTAGTGTCCTGATTTATTATAGATGATGTTGTTGGATGGCTTTTAGTTGACGATATTTGGGCTGGGGCTGATTGACAATCTTAAAAGTTTTGATCTTTAGAAAGGAGATGTTAGATCTGAGGAAGAAAACGACTTTTGGGTTTCGATAGCTATTCTTTAAACCACAGTTTCTTTTTTTCTTTTTCCTAATGTTGGATTCATAGAGGGATTTTGAGAGTAGATATTGTTAGACAGCCAGTTTTGTAAAGGATTAGTAGTAGGGCTTTCGGTTTTAGTTATTAGTCTGTTTGTCTTGGATTTGTCTGTCTCCGCAATTCTTTTCTTACCTATTTTTGTTTTCTGATCTACATGTAAGATTGTGAGTTTTTTTTCTTTTAGCTTTGTCAAATCCATTTCTGGTCTACTAGATTTGTTCGTAGTTGGTGCCATTTTCTTTCGATATGCTTTTCGATATAACCTGTGTGTGAATGATTTCAACTTTATGTGTCTGATTTTTTGATTTCTCTTTAATCCTGTTATTCTATATAGCACTCTTTCTTTTCTTTTTTTGCATGATTTTATTGCGATACTATGCAAGTGTTCAATGGAAAAATACCTCATGTCATGCATAGTTGGATCAATATAATTAATTTAATATTTTCATAGATACAATTTATATTTTATATGAACATATATTTTATAAGATGTTCATATGGATTTTACAGGGTGAAAACCAATCATTTGAAGAATCTAAAGATGCATGTTTACAAGGTGAAAGGCAAACAATTGAAGAATCTCAAAATATCTCGGTAATGTTTTTTGTTTATATGAAAATGTACACCTGGCTATGTGTGTGCTTGTATATGTGTGTATTTTCTCTTAGTCATTACTTTTTTTTCTCAAAATTGACACATCCATTTGATGTTGTAGATTGCAAAAACAATTTCGTACAAAAGTAAATGCAAGTTGTTTGATTGGAGATGGTCTAATGAACTAGTAGCTGAAGGACGTGTTTCTTCAAATGATCCAGATGCACTTGTTCATCATGTTCCTATTGGCCCTGATGCTATGAGAGTTTGGATAGATCTAGCTAAGGTACCTACTGCATTTTTGTGGAGGCCAGCATCATAAATGATTTATGTTGAAGATGCCGTAGGTAGTACAGTTGCTTAGCCTTTTGACAAAGTTGTCATAGTTTCCTCAAACTAATTTTTAGGTAATTAACTATTTTTTCTATTTTCTCGTGATTTTTTAAATAAGATTTAGTATTTACTTTTATTGGTATTGTGTCAATGTCTTGCATTAATTATTTAAACGTTCCTCTTTTCAACTCTTTTTTAAGTTTGTAACATATGTTATATCATTCTACTATATTTGAAAAATATACTGATGATTTCTATTTCAATGGTTGTAGATTGTGGAAGTCGAGGGTACTATTCATGGGAAGGTAGCACATGAAATTTGAAGATGATATGGTAGTTAGTTTTGTTTCAATAATTTAGGAACTATTTTGGAATAACGATTTAGAGACATGTTATTGCTTTTTGTTATCAATGTCTATGTGTTCATTATCTATGATTTGCGTATCTTTGATGAACAACAAAATATGTTTTTGAAAAGTTAATTTTATAGTCATAAATTTGTTTCGCATTAGTGTACCATTATTTATTTAAGTTACACAAGATATATTAGTAACACTATTATAATATCATCAAGAAATGTTACCATAAATTCAATAATAACATATTTTTTAAAATTGTTATTAAACAATAATCTAGAGCATTTTAGAAGTGTTACGAAATTCATATCCACAAAATTTGGCGGATGTAAAAATAAATTTATAAAATAGCTAATTAATAAAATTTATAAAATATAATACAAAATCATTTGTAGCTATCAATAAATGCTATAATAAACTCAACAACAAAGATTCTATCAATGTCATGAAAAACTTATCTATAACATTTTTAAATATTACAAAATTCATATCTACTACATGTTAATGATGTTACAAAAGTTAATATATAACAGTTAAAAATGTTACAAATAGCTAATTAATAACATTTATAAAATATAATAAAAAATATTTGTAGCTATTAATAAATGCTATAATAAACTCAACAACAATATTTTATCAATGTCATGGAAAACTTATCTATAACATTTGTAAATGTTACAAAATTCATATCTATTACATGTTAATGATGTTGCAAAAGTTAATAGATAACAATTCAAAATGTTGCAAATAGCTAATTAATAACATTTGTAAAATATAATATAAAATCATTTGTAGCTATCAATAAATGCTATAATAAACTTAACAACATTCTATCAATGTCATGAAAACTTATCTATAACATTTTTAAAATGTTACAAAATTCATATCTACTACATGTTATTAATGTTGCAAAAGTTAATATATAACAGTTCAAAATTGTTACAAATACCTAATTAATAACATTTATAAAATATAATATAAAATCATTTGTAGCTATCAATAAATGCTATAATAAACTCAACAATAACATTCTATCAATGTCATGGAAAACTTATCTATAACATTTTAAAATTTTACAAAATTCATATCTACTACATGTTAATGATGTTACAAAAGTTAATATATAACAATTCAAAATTTTACAAATAGCTAATTAATAACATTTATAAAATATAATATAAAAATATTTGTAGCTATCAATAAATGCTATAATAAACTCAACAACAACAATTTATCAATGTCATAGAAAACTTATCTATAACATTTGTAAAATGTTACAAAATTCATATCTATTACATGTTAATGATGTTGCAAAAGTTAATAGATAACAATTCAAAATGTTGCAAATAGTTAATTAATAACATTTATAAAATATAATATAAAATCATTTGTAGCTATCAATAAATGCTATAATAAACTCAACAACAACATTTTATCAATGTCATGGAAAACTTATTTATAACATTTTAAAATGTTATAAAATTCATATCTACTACATGTTAATGATGTTGCAAAAAATTAATATATAAGTGTCAAAATGTTACAAATAGTTAATTAATAAAATTTATAAAATATAATATAAAATCATTTTGTAGATATCAAATAACTCATTTTAGCATTCTGTTGGATAAGTGCTAATTAGCTGCACATTTATTATATAAAGCTAAAATAACTCATATAAAGTGCTATTGATCTATATTACTAACGTAACTTATATAAATTGTTATTAATTTACATAACTAAGATAACTCAAACATAATGTTATTATAATACAAAGATTACGATAACTTTTCTAAAGTGTTATTATTTTACATTTACTAAAGTAACTCATATAAAGTGTTATTGATTTACATTACTAACATAACTTATATAAAGTGTTATTAATTTACAAAACTAAGATAACTCATATAAACTGTTATTATTTTATTAATAAAGTAACTCATATATAATGTTATTATAATACACTATTATGATAACTTTTCTAAAGTGTTATTATTTTACATGTACTAAAGTAACTCATATAAAGTGTTATTGATCTATATTACTAATGTAACGTATATAAATTGTTATTAATTTATATAACTAAGATAACTCATATATAATGTTATTATAATACAATATTACGATAACTTTTCTAAAGTGTTATTATTTTACATTTACTAAAGTAACTCATATAAAGTGTTATTGATTTATATTACTAACATAACTTATATAAAGTGTTATTAATTTACAAAACTACGATAACTCATAAAAATGTTATTATTTTATTAATAAAGTAACTCATACGTAATGTTATTATAATACACTATTATGGTAACTTTTCTAAAGTATTATTATTTTACATGTACTAAAGTAACTCATATAAAGTGTTATTGATCTATATTACTAACGTAACTTATATAAATTGTTATTAATTTACATAACTAAGATAACCCATACATAATGTTATTATAATACACTATTACAATAACTTTTCTAAAGTGTTATTATCTTACATTTATTAAAGTAACTCATATAAAGTGTTATTAATTTACATTACTAATGTAACTTATATAAAGTGTTATTAATTTACATAACTAAGATAACTCATATAAACTGTTATTATTTTATTAATAAAGTAACTCATACATAATGTTATTATAATACACTATTATGATAACTTTTCTAAAGTGTTATTATTTTTATATTTACTAAGGTAACTTATATGAAGTGTTATTATTTTTAATTACTAAGGTAACTCAAATCAATTGTTATTATTGTATGATATTAAGATAACTCATACAAAGTGTTATAAATTTATTATTAAAGTAACTCATATAAAGTGTCATTATTTTATATCACTTTCATAACATCTTAAAATAGTTACCTTTTATAATGTTTAGTAACACTTAAAAATTTGTTATCAATGATAAATTATATGTTATAAAATCATAAAGTGTTACTTATCAAATTAAGAATCATAACATTTTAAGACATAATGTTACCGTAGATAGGTATTTTATAACATATTTTTAAAAGTGTTACTGCATCTAGTGTTATCAGTATGTCATTTTGTTGTAGTGAAAGAATAGTTTTATTTCTTATAGCTGAAATAATTAGATGTATCTCTATTAGTTTTCGCTTCTTTTCATTGACACTATATTAAAATTCAGATACATATTATCTCATTGTTAAACCATTCATTGTTAAATTAATTAGATGTAAATAGGCATTCAAGAATCAATTATTAAGTTCTACTTTGCGAGATTCAATTCGGATGAATCCTTAAGTAACATTGCTATTGATATTGTGAATTTGCCATCATTACCTATTGTGAACAAACAAGCACGCATTACACCGTTAATATTATGTATAATGTGGATCACACATGAATGATTAATTTAATTCATTTAAATTAATGCTATGATTCTATTCAATCAAGTGCACCACAATCGTTTTACATCCAAATTGTAAGATAATCTCTTGCTTTACAAAGTTGAATTTTGTTGTTTGATGAAAAAAACAATAGCATAGTTACCTATAGAAAGTGTCAACGTATCTGCTTCTCTTATAACATACTTTTCATTCTGCAGGACTCAAATCGCATTGATTCACTCAGCTACTTTTCAAAAAATAATCTGGATGAGTGTATTTCGGTCTCTACAGTTGATAACAAAGTATGTACATCTATTTTTTCAATATATTTATGTATTGTGTCTTCCACTTATTGACTTTATTTAATTACAGGATGATAGAGCTGCAATTTGTAACATTGAAACAGACATTGTTTCTTCAGCTCAAATGACACCCCTGATTTTCAAAATGAAGAGACCAATATCAGAAACTTCTAAGACTGATATTCCTTTATGTGATTTAATATCACCACAAATGTCTTCAACCAAGTTCACCACAAAAATCAAAAGAGAAAAGTTAACTTAACAATGAAATGTTCAAGAATGATCATTTTTTGGTCAACTACTTTTTGTTTAGAACACTATGTATCTATTTTGGGGCCTGCAAGTATTTTTTACTTAAATAGTAAATGATCTATCTTTTGAACTTGTCTAAATATGGCTCTCATATTTTGGGACTCATTTTGTTTATCATATTCCTATTTTATCATAATCTGATTTTATGCCATGCAATATGTTAATTTTATACTTGTGTTTGCCTTTAAATTTTGAGTCCAAACCCTCTTTCTATTGCTACCGTGTCCTATTGTCTCTAATGCCCAAACAACATCGTGTTGCCATTAACAATTTATCATTACGTTCAGAAATAATCATTAAATCGTATTTTTACAGTTAATTTACTAAGAATAATTAAATAACCATAATAATTTTTCACACTAATATGCTTATTTTTTGTTCTGTCTTTTCTTCAAATGAAATCTTTATAGGATTTTTAGTTTTTATTACAAATTATATTATAATTAATAATAACATTGTTATCTTTCTTTTATATTTCTTATTATTATTCACAATTATATTATTTTTGTTGGACCCCAATTTTGAGTGACATTGAGAAATATTAAGTGAAATTAAATGTGTGGTTTTAAATATGTATTGTGAAATAAAGGTATTTATACTTAAAGGAAATTGATAAGAAAATAATGATTTTAATTTTGATACCTTCGGGTTTTGAGTAGATTGATATGGTTTATAAAATTAAAGTGGATGAGTTGATTGAAATGAAGTTAAATAGCAAGAATTAAAAAGAAAAGTGTAAAAATTTGAAGAATTTAGAAAGTTTGACTTTTTGACCGTTGAGAGTTGACTTTTGATTTAGTCAAAATTTTAGAAAATATTCTACATGAAACTTGTAGATTATTTTGAGAGCTTTCTGTAGCTATAAAGTTTGCAGTTTTTCGATATTGGGAGTGAAAGTTATGGCCAGTCAAAGTTTAGGTGTGTTTTTAGGTTGACCATTATTTAACTGAAACTTTGACTGAGAAATTGACCTAATTAGAGGTTGAATCAGCCATTAAGTTCTTCATAAAATTTGAATATTTTGAAATGATCTTTAGTTTGATATAAAGTATGAAATTTTTTGATCAAGAAATAATAAGTTCTGATTTTTACAAGTTTCTGTTCTGATTTTAGTATGAATATTAGAAGACAGAATCTTTGACCGGAAAATTGACTTCTTTAGAGGTCAAAATGATTTTTTGTCCTTTATTAAAGTTGTAGAGAACTTTTTGAGCTTTACATTGATATAAAATATAACATGTTTGAAATTTTGAGTCGAAAAATATGAATTTCAGAAGTTATGGGATTATTAGGACATATTACTTTTGGACAAAATATTTGATTAGAAATTTGACCAAATTAGAGACAAAATTGATCTTTGAGGTCTACATGGAAGTTGTAGATCTTCCTTCAAGCTTTCCATATAGACCAAGTTTATAAAATTTAGAGTTCTGAGTCAAACGTTATGAAAGTTTAAAGTTGAGACATCTGTTAAGAAGAAAGGGTCGCAAGTCCACTCGAAAATTGTGGTCGTGCATGCGCACGATTGCGACTCTGCAGGTTCACTGAAATGTCGCAATCATGTACGCGCACGATCGCGACTCTGCTGGATCACCTGAATGTCACAGTCGTGCATGCGCACGATCGCGACTTTCCTATTTGTTTAAGAAAGGTAATTTTATGAACATATTTCATTCTTTTGCTTATATCTTTTCCGTCCGACATCCGATTGACTTGATTCTTATGGCGTTGTATTCCTAAGACAATTATCTACATCCTCATAAGAAATTTGTATTTTTATGAGATTAAATTAATGGTGATTAATTTAATCAAAGTGAGTGAGATAATTTTCCGAACATGGTTCAGTATTTTACAAAATTGGGGATCTGTGGAGATCCGATTGAAGTGATTCTTGTAGCAAAATAAAATTAAGATATGAGGCTACAAGTCATATGAAGAAATAAAATTTCAATTTTGCCCCTAAGACTTTCAATTTTAATTAATGAAAATTTTTTATAAAAAAAACTTTTAGGACGAGTTCGCCTCGAGAGCTTTCAATTTTTTTATATTTTAATTAATTAAATTTATTTTAATCTCTTATATAATATTTATTAGTAAATTCTGAATTAAATAAAATGAAACATTTTAAAATTATCTTCTTATCTAAAATGGAATATTTATTTAAATTATTTTAATTATTAAATCAAATATAAATTGAAGTTTATATATTTTGAAGATAATTTAATAATATATTAACATAAATTATATTAAAAAATAAAGATCACTAATTTTATAATGATTTTTATTTTGGATAATATTATTTTTAGTTAGGGGTTAATGTGTCATATGAAATAATTGAATTAAATTCTAATTTTAATGGATTTGTTCCAAACGGTGTAATTGAATTCAATTATAATATTATTGGATTTGTTCCAAAGATTGTAATTGAATTCAATTCTAATATTACTACATTCGCTCCAAACAAATGTAAATTGAATTTAATCCCAACTTCATTAATGTAATTGAATTCAATTCAATAATGAATTTAATTGAAGGTTCCAAAAAATTTCGTAAATTTGTGATAAAGTTATGACTAATAATAAGCAAATTCTTTTCAAATTATACATTTATTAATCATAACTAATATTCTTATTAATATTGTAACAACCCGTGCAAAGCACGGGGTTTATAACTAGTTGCACTTAAAACCTTTAAAGCCATAGGTGGAAATATATTAAAAATTATGTAATTTTAATATATTAAAAATTATGTAATTTTTTAGCAGCTAAATTATTAAATTATATTTGTATTTGCTATAACAGACCTGGCATTTATCTTTTAAACATGTCCTGTTAATCCATTGTATCATGATTTTAGAATCCATAGAAAAATAAAAGATGACAAAACGTTCAACAACAAAAAGATAAGTTTGTAAATTTCCATAACGTATGAATTCACATAGAAGATGCACTTACGACAAAGGCCACCATGGACAAAAGGTTGCCAGTCCCATTCTACCCATCTCAAAGAGAAGCACTGCTGCTAGAACTTTAACTGACTTCAAGCCTCCTTCTTTTTAGTTGCATTATTAACTTTATTATCCTCCACAACCAATTTGTCCAATTCCTCATCATCTCTAAGCCCATTGTAAAGACAAATCGAACCCGATCTCTTTTTGTTTTTGCTATATCAAGATTAGACATAACCAGTAGTCCCACTAGCAACCAAAATACTTGCGGTGAAGAGTAGAGATTTTCTATTTAAATAGAAAAGGTATAATCAGTTATCAAGTTTCAACTTTGGATATTTTGTTTATCGGCAGCTCGAAACACTTTAAATCAATGAAAAGAAGTTTATTCATAAATTATTTCACCGCATTTATTACAAATTACTAATTAACTTAGAATATCATTTACACATTATAACTAGCAACCAATGCATGTTCAAAAATTCTCTAGAATTGAAATTTATTGCCACTGAATCTCCTATACTAATCTGAATGCTATGAAAACACAGATGATGATAAGCGTATTAATAACGAAGGATCCAACCTTTGAATCCCTTATATTTGAATACACAAGTAAATATAGTCAAGAAACTTGTTGACAATTGGTCACTCAAATTGACCAAGACAATAATCTATCCAAAACAGAATCTCTTAACAAGTTTTAAATTGAAATGGAATTAAGCACGACATGAATGCAAGTAACAATTTCATAGTAGAAAATAATTAAATGAAGAGAATGGCTAACGATAACTACATTCCAGAAATATAACAATCACCAATGGCAAAAATAAAATGTATCAAAAAAGCTAAACCTTCTTGAAGCCAGGATGCTTCGGCCATGTCTGTAAATTGCAACAGTTGAAAAGGAAAAAATGAATGATCTCCAAAAGAAGCTTACATTCAAATTGTCGGTCAACTCATAGCAGACATAAAGACACTCTACTTCCAACCTACTTCATCATTTATCACTAAAAGCGCTGATGCACCTCCAGACTGTGCTACTTGTACCTTTTAGGTGAAAAAGCAATCACCACGTGCAGACATGGCCATAAAACCAGATATCTAGATAACAGAACAAGGACCAGACATTCCAATTTTATGGTTAAGATCACATTGTAAGGCACTTTCGAAATATAGTTAAATTTATAAAAAAGATGATAGATATACTTCTAATTATATATGCTCTATAATCCCCACGGTTCTAGGCTCATGATAGATTGCTTTACATATTACTTCACATATTCCCAACGTACTTCATGGAGTTTCAAAGGCAAGCATTCCGGTTGGTAAATTTAAAATTTTAGAATGATGAAGTGTCCTAAACAGAGTAATATTTGGAAAACAAAATGCAAAAGCAGATTCTAACTGGCCCAAGACACTAGGTATATTTTATTTATGCACATGTCATAAGTAGTAATATTCTGAGCCAAATATAGATTGCGTCCAAGTTACTAATAAAACAATGGAAAAACCTTAGTAGAGGAGTTGGAACAGCAATTTAGTGGATTTGTAAAAATAGCAGACATTATGGCACCATCTTTAGCCACAGTGAGTAAAAAAGTCCCGAATCTTGCAATCACCCCGGTGATAGTGTCGCTTTCAATGCCATTAACCTATGTCTGAACCTTAACCTCAAAAATTCATCAACCAACAAACAAGATAAGAGGAAAAATCATAAATCCATCATCTATAACACAACCCATCGAAGAAACATGTATAAAGTCAATCACTTGACAGCAACCCATTTCAAATTGGACTCAAAAATCACAAATTTCCAATCACCCAACAAAAGGGAATGCAATTCCAAGAACGACAAAATGGTTAAAAACTGTAGTAACAGTGTCTCAGAAGTTCTGAAAAGAGCAGGGTTCATACACGGTCATGTAGCAACGTAAAGAATAAAGAAGCAGTCAGCAAGAAATCAAGGAATGTCAGTTACTTGACAGTTAGGAATTGAGCTTTATAAATATTGTAATTCAATATGATTCAATATACACATTCTGTAGTTTGATATTCAATAATATTCTGACGAAACCTCAACAAATTGTTGAGTTCTTCACCTTCCTCTGTTCAAATTTTTCGTATACTTTGTCACTCTAACTTCATCTCTCTAAAAATTCCAGTAGCTTAGCCTTTAGTTTTGTATATGATCGACAGATAACAACTACAAATGGTATCAGAGCTTTATTTCTTGAGGGACCTGTGAGAGGGTGATTGTGTGAAGAGCTTTCTTGAAGACCCAAAGTTGGTGATTGTCATTGGAGTGCTGTGATTTAGAGGAGTTCATCGGAGATGACTGAGAACTTACCTCAGGCCTTGCAGCCTCCAGTGTTTAACGGTGAAGGATACGCAGTCTGGGCAATCAAAATGGAAGTGTATATGCAAGGACAGGATTTATGGGAACCTATTGAAGATGATTACACAGTTGATGTGCCGGCAGAGGATGCAACCATATCTCAACTGAGGTGGTTGAGGGAGAGGGTCACCAAGAAAGCTCGAGCCCGATCGTTTTTGTATCAGGCGTTAGCTCCCTCCATTTTAACAAGAATCATGAAGATGAAGTCGGCAAAGAAAATCCGGGACTTCTTGAAGGAAGAGTACCAGGGAGATGAAAGAGTCAAGCACATGAAAATGCTTAATTTCATGAGAGAATTTGACAGACTCCAGATGAAAGATGGTGAATCTGTCAAGGTTTATGCGGACAAGTTGTGTCAATTAGATGATCAAATTAGGCTTCTTGACGTCGAATTCAAGGATGAAAGAGTTGTCCAGAAGTTGTTGATCTCTGTTCCAGAAAAATATGAGGCAACTATTGCTTCACTGGAAAACTCGAAAGATATGTCTAGTATAAAGCTAGCTGAGGTTGTAACTGCGTTGCAGGCACAGGAGCAGAGACACCTGATGAGGAATGGCGATATTTTGGAAGGTGCTTATATAGCATCCACAAAAAATGCTGATCAAGAGAAGATTAAGAATGCCAAGTAAAATCCGTGCCCCCATTGTGGTAAGTCAAATCATTTGGCTTACAGATATTGGAAGAGACCCGATGTAATATGTAGAAAATGCAATGAGAAAGGCCATATGGAGGCAATCTGTAACAACGAAGCTGGTCATTCTTCGGCTGAGGCTCAAGTTGTGGAAGAAGAGGAGCATCTATTTTTGGTTACTTGCGATTTGAAAAATTGAGGAGTTTAGTGGGAGTTTAGAAGCTAAATTTCTGATCCAAGGAGGAGATTGTAGTAGCAGTGTCTCAGAAATTCCGACAAGAGCAGGGTTCATACACAGTCATGTAGCAACGTAAAGAATAAAGAAGCAATCAGCAAGAAATCAAGGAATGTCAGTTACTTGACAGTTAGGAATTGAGTTTTATAAATATTGTAATTCAATATGATTCAATATACACATTTTGTAGTTTGATATTCAATCATATTCGGACGACACCTCAATAAATTGTTGAGTTCTTCACCTTCCTCTGTTCAGCCCTGTTTTCGTATACTTTCTCACTCTAACTTCATCTCTCTAAAAATTCCATTAGCTTAGCCTTTAGTTTTGTACATGATCGACAGATAACAACTATAAAATGGTATCAGAGCTTTATTTCTCGAGGGACCTGCGAGAGGGTGATTGTGTGAAGAGCTTTCTTGAAGACCCGAAGTTGGTGATTGTCATTGGAGTGCTGTGATTTAGAGGAGTTCATCGGAGATGGCTGAGAACTTACCTCAGGCCCTGCAGCCTTCAGTGTTTAACGGTGAAGGATACGCAGTCTGGGCAATCAAAATGGAAGTGTATATGCAAGGACATGATTTATGGGAACCTGTTGAAGATGATTACGCAGTTGATGTGCCGACAGAGGATGCGACCATATCTCAACTGAGGTGGTTGAGGGAGAGGGTCACAAAGAAAGCTCGAGCCCGATCGTGTTTGTATCAGGCGTTAGCTCCCTCCATTTTTACAAGAATCATAAAGATGAAGTCGGCAAAGAAAATCTGGGACTTCTTGAAGGAAGAGTACCAGGGAGATGAAAAAGTCAAGCACATGAAAGTGCTTAATTTCATGAGAGAATTTGACAGACTCCAGATGAAAGATGGTGAATCTGTCAAGGTTTATGCGGACAAGTTGTGTCAATTAGCTGATCAAATAAGGCTCCTAGACGTCGAATTCAAGGATGAAACAGTTGTCCAGAAGTTGTTGATCTCTATTCCAGAAAAATATGAGGCAACTATTGCTTCGCTGGAAAACTCGAAAGATATGTCCAGTATAAAGCTAGCTGAGGTTGTAACTGCGTTGCAGGCACAGGAGCAGAGACACCTGATGAGGAATGGCGATATTTCGGAAGGTGCTTATATAACATCCACAAAAAATGATGATCAAGAGAAGATTAAGAATGCCAAGTACAATTCGTGTCCCCATTGTGGTAAGTCAAATCATTTGGCTTATAGATGTTGGAAGAGACCTGATGTAATATGTAGAAAATGCAATGAAAAAGGCCATATGGAGGCAATCTGTAAGAACAAAGCTGGTCATTCTTCGGCTGAGGCTTAAGTTGTGGAAGAAGAGGAGCATCTATTTTTGGTTACTTGCGATTTGAAAAATTGAGGAGTTTAGTGGGAGTTCAGAAGCTAAATTTCTAATCCAAGGAGGAGATTGTAGTAGCAGTGTCTCAGAAATTCCGACAAGAGCAGGGTTCATACACAGTCATGTAGCAACGTAAAGAATAAAGAAGCAGTCAGCAAGAAATCAAGGAATGTCAGTTACTTGACAGTTAGGAATTGAGCTTTATAAATATTGTAATTCAATATGATTCAATATACACATTTTGTAGTTTGATATTCAATCATATTCTGACGAAACCTCAACAAATTGTTGAGTTCTTCACCTTCCTCTGTTCAGCCCTGTTTTCGTATACTTTCTCACTCTAACTTCATCTCTCTAAAAATTCCAGTAGCTTAGCCTTTAGTTTTGTACATGATCGACAGATAACAACTACAAATGGTATCAGAGCTTTATTTCTTGAGGGACCTGTGAGAGGGTGATTGTGTGAGGAGCTTTCTTGAAGACCCGAAGTTGGTGATTGTCATTGGAGTGCTGTGATTTAGAGGAGTTCATCGGAGATGGCTGAGAACTTACCTCAGGCCCTGCAGCCTCCAGTGTTTAACGGTGAAGGATACACAGTCTGGGCAATCAAAATGGAAGTGTATATGCAAGGACAGGATTTATGGGAACCTGTTGAAGATGATTACGCAGTTGATGTGCCGACAGAGGATGCGGCCATATCTCAACTGAGGTGGTTGAGGGAGAGGGTCACCAAGAAAGCTCGAGCCCGATCGTGTTTGTATCTGGCGTTAGCTCCCTCCATTTTTACAAGAATCATGAAGATGAAGTCGGCAAAGAAAATATAGGACTTCTTGAAGGAAGAGTACCAGGGAGATGAAAGAGTCAAGCACATGAAAGTGCTTAATTTCATGAGAGAATTTGACAGACTCCAGATGAAAGATGGTGAATCTGTCAAGGTTTATGCGGACAAGTTGTGTCAATTAGCTGATCAAATAAGGCTTCTTGACATCGAATTCAAGGATGAAAGAGTTGTCCAGAAGTTGTTGATCTCTGTTCCAGAAAAATATGAGGCAACTATTGCTTCACTGGAAAACTCGAAAGATATGTCCAGTATAAAGCTAGCTGAGGTTGTAACTGCGTTGCAGGCACAGGAGCAGAGACACCTGATGAGGAATGGCGATATTTCGGAAGGTGCTTATATAGCATCCACAAAAAATGCTGATCAAGAGAAGATTAAGAATGTCAAGTACAATCCGTGTCCCCATTGTGGTAAGTCAAATCATTTGGCTTACAGATGTTGGAAGAGACCAGATGTAATATGTAGAAAATGCAATGAGAAAGGCCATATGGAGGCAATCTGTAACAACGAAGCTGGTCATTCTTCGGCTGAGGCTCAAGTTGTGGAAGAAGAGGAGCATCTATTTTTGGTTACTTGCGATTTGAAAAATTGAGGAGTTTAGTGGGAGTTCGAAGCTAAATTTTGATCCAAGGAGGAGATTGTAGTAGCGATGTCTCGAAATTTCGACAAAGGGGTTCATACACGATCATGTAGCAACGTAAAGAATAAAGAAGGTCAAGAAGAAATCAAGGAATGTCGATTACTTGTGAGTTAGGAATTGAGTTTTATAAATATTGTAATTCAATATGATTCAATATACACATTTTGTAGTTTGATATTCAATCATATTTCGCGAAACCTCAACAAATTGTTGAGTTCTTCACCTTCCTCTGTTCACCTTTTTGTATACTTTCTCACTCTAACTTCATCTCTAAAATTCCAGTGGCTTAGCCTTTAGTTTTGTACATGATCGACAGATAACAACTACAAATGGTATCAAAGCTTTATTTCTTGAGGGACCTGTGAGAGGGTGATTGTGTGAGGAGCTTTCTTGAAGACCCGAAGTTGGTGATTGTCATTGGAGTGCTGTGATTTAAAGGAGTTCATCGGAGATGGCTGAGAACTTACCTCAGGCCCTGCAGCCTCCAGTGTTTAACGGTGAAGGATACACAGTCTGGGCAATCAAAATGGAAGTGTATATGCAAGGACAGGATTTATGGGAACCCGTTGAAGATGATTACGCAGTTGATGTGCCGACAGAGGATGCGGTCATATCTCAACTGAGGTGGTTGAGGGAGAGGGTCACCAAGAAAGCTCGAGCCCGATCGTGTTTGTATCTGGCGTTAGCTCCTCCATTTTACAAGAATCATGAAGATGAAGTCGTGAAAGAAAATATAGGACTTTTGAAGGAAGAGTACCGGGAGATGAAAGAGTCAAGCACATGAAAGTGCTTAATTTCATGAGAGAATTTGACGGACTCGGATGAAAATGGTGAATCATCAAGGTTTATGCGGACAAGTTCGTCAATTAGGCGATCAAATAAGGCTTCTTGACATCAATTCAAGGATGAAAGAGTTGTCCGGAAGTTGTTGATCTCATTCGAGAAAAATATGAGGCAACTATTGCTTCTTTGGAAAACTCGAAAGATATGTCCAAATATAAAGCTAATTGAGGTTGTAATAGCTGCGTTGCGAGCACGGGGAGCGAGACACCGATGAGGAATGGCGATATTTCGGAAGGTGCTTATATAGCATCCACAAAAAATGCTGATCAAGAGAAGATTAAGAATGTCAAGTACAATCCGTGTCCCCATTGTGGTAAGTCAAATCATTTGGCTTACAGATGTTGGAAGAGACCCGATGTAATATGTAGAAAATGCAATGAGAAAGGCCATATGGAGGCAATCTGTAACAACGAAGCTGGTTATTCTTCGGCTGAGGCTCAAGTTGTGGAAGAAGAGGAGCATCTATTTTTGGTTACTTGCGATTTGAAAAATTGAGGAATTTAGTGGGAGTTCAGAAGCTAAATTTCTAATCCAAGGAGGAGATTGTAGTATAGTGATGTCTCGAAATTCCGACAAGAAGCGAGGTTCATACAGGTCATGTAGCAACGTAAAGAATAAAGAAGCGATCCAAAGAAATCAAGGAATGTCAGTTACTTGACAGTTAGGAATTGAGCTTTATAAATATTGTAATTCAATATGATTCAATATACATATTTTGTAGTTTGATATTCAATCATATTACAGCGAAACCTCAACAAATTGTTGAGTTCTTCACCTTCCTCTGTTCAGCCCTGTTTTCGTATACTTTCTCACTCTAACTTCATCTCTCTAAAAATTCTAGTAGCTTAGCCTTTAGTTTTGTACATGATCGACAAATAACAACTACAAAAACAAAAATATTACTACTCGTGATCGCAGCCAGGTAACTTGAGAGTGTTGTTAACGTACGACGCGTCGACGGTAATTGCGAGACCGATGAGGAAAAACATACAAAATAGTGCCCCCCCAACTGGAGCCGACTATGAGAATGAATCATCATAGCCAAGACCCAAAATGGAAGGAGAGAAAAAGCAAAGAGAAAAAAGGAAGAAGGCAGCACCCGCTAAGCAAGATTGAGATTGAGGAGAAGCTAGACTCAAATGATGGAAAAGAGTGATAGATACAGATAGGAGCATATAAGTTTTCTTTTTCAACCTTCGACACCAGATCACCTGTGAAGTAAAGCAGATACAAATAGGGACACAGAATAGTTGAGAGTAAGATCGAAGACTTAAAACAAAAGAAGGATGATCTGATGATCTGATGCCCATTTTAAACTCGATTTGGTTGCTTTGAAAAAGGTAACAGATAATATCTGTTACACTTTTGCTGTTATTTTATTTTATTTTATGTACAAATTTATATGAATTCTACGCGGAATGGACAAGTGACTTCGTTTATAGAAAAAAGTGTTATCATTTCCAAGAAAATGGGCATCGAGCATTTTACTATTACAGTGATCAGGAACAGAAATGTTGTGATTCAATTGGAGCTAAAGTCTACTGGCATCATAAATAAATTATATAAAACAGATATCCGTTAAGTATTAAAAAAGGGAACAAAGAAGTGAAAATCCATGCAGAATCATAAAGCTCCACCGTTTGGCTGACACGAAAATACCATGTTGTTTGTGATTATTAAATCACCATGACGTCTTCTTGTCCTCTTTTTCTTTTGTCATTTTGTTTTGGATCGTGACTCAGTATATAAGTACATTAAAAGACGAGTGAAACAGTGAAAATTCATTCCAAAGACGACGTTTAGTCAATACACGAGCGTGCTTTTTGTGTTGCTTGGAAGCTAATAATGATGGCATGAGACGATTTTTATCACACGTTGTAACGAATCATTTGTTTGCTGCCCAAGTAAGACTCCACTTGTTTACGATAGCCCCAGTTGATTCTCCCGGTGTATAGTGACAAATTGACGAGTCCCCACTTCACTGAGGAAGAATAAATACTACCGTGTGGTGATTGGAATTGGATGCATCTGGTCATCATATCGATTTTGCGAGTTAAAAAAAAAATAAAAAATTATTTATTATTTTAAAATATTATTATTATTATGAATTAATTGTAAATAGTTTTAATGTTAAAATTTTAAAATATATTTTATCAAATTATTTGGGTATAAATCTTACTAAAATTAAGTTACAACAATTACACAAATTAGCGATAATTAATTACATGATATTATAATAAATATTAATTAAATTATTTTAATCTTTAATATTAATTGAAATAAATTTGTAATATATTATATTACATTATAAATACTTCATTCAAACAACATTTCACTATATTATATTATCAAAATAATAATTTTAATATTATATTTATTTACATTATATTAATTATATATGATTTCATTCAATCTAATTTTAGATTTAACGAGTTTCTTATGACCATTCAAAGGTCTGCAAACAGACCATAGCTTTGTGTGAAGATGCGAACGGACCACCCACAATGTTGGGTCACCTTCACCCCTCGACTTTTCCTCCGCAGCATACGGTATCAAGACGGAAATCTGCGTCCGTGTTGCCAATAGATGTCATCACCATGTCCAGTAGTTGCCTGTATTTTTCACTTGTTATCTGTCATCAGGTTTCTAGATAGAAAGATTAGATAGGTTTAATCTCGTAAAAATAAAATAGAATTTAATTTTATTATTGTAAAAATAAAATAAGTTAAAATATGACTCATTTTTCATTTTATAAAAATAAAATAAAGTTCATTTTAATTTTATAAAATACAAAATAAAATAAAATAAGACTCACTTGTGATGTTAATAAAATTATTTTTATTGTCCCAGTTCTTCGCTATTTCCGTCGGCTTGGTCTTGCGCTCCACGTTTCCTACCTCCAAGAAAGCCTCCTCTGACTCAGTATTTGTTGACACTATAGTTGTCTCTATTTAATTTAATCTGTAAATATCCACGCATAAGAGAGAAAAAAACTCGAAAGACTTTACATAGGCTATAGTGTGTGCATAGGCAGGCAGCCATCTCACGAGAACTTCGAAAGACTTCTCAACTGTGGAACTTTTAGGTTCAGCAATGCATGGTATGTTGTCCTTCTTTTCATACTTGTCCTCTCTTAACTACCCAGATACTGGTTTCCTCCTTAAACCCATTTTTCTACGTGGGGTTTCTGGTTCCCTACATCTTGTTTTGTTACTAACTCTGTTGACATTACTCACATGGAAGAAACTTAGAGGTGTTCACAGTGAGGCTTCCAAAGAGAGTTTCAATAAGAAGAAGAGGGTTTTGTGTTATAAACAGACTCTCTTCTGTTGTTCGGGTGTCTCACTCTTTAGTTTTGTCTGGTGTCTAGTGAGTTACTTTTACTGGTTCAGAAATGGTTGGTCAGATGATAAACTAGTGACCCTTTTGGATTTAGGACTTAGAACATTCTCTTGGGGTGCACTTTGTGTTTATCTTCATTGCCAATTCTTTAGCTCACACCAATCAAAATTCCCACTTCTATTGAGAGTTTGGTGGGCCTCTTATTTCTTAGTTTCATGTTGTTGCCTTGTAATAGAAATAATCCTTTACAACAGACATACTTCCACGCAACTTCGACAGATAGTGTTGGATGTAATCTCAGTTATCTCCGGTTTTGTTCTTTGCTGTGTGGGGTTCTTGAAATATGAGAGGGAGAGCTACCTTCTTGATGAACCTCTTTTAAATGGTGATTCTAGTACACGTCGTAACTTAGAGCTAAATAAACTCAGGGGAGGTGATACCGTAACTCCTTATTCAAATGCGGGCCTTGTCAGCAATCTTACTTTCTCATGGATGGGTTCCTTAATTGCTGTTGGCAATAAGAAAACCTTAGACCTTGAAGATGTTCCGCAACTGGATAGTGGTGACAGTGTTGTTGGAGCCTTTCCATGTTTTAGGGATAAGCTTGAATCTGACAATGGTGCTTCTAATGGAATTACAACATTTAAGCTTGTGAAAGCACTGATCTTTGTAGTTTGGAAAGACATTCTGTGGACAGCTTTCCTGGCATCTTTGTACACTGCAGCATCATATGTTGGTCCTTACCTTATTGATGCTTTTGTTCAATGCCTCAGTGGCAGAGGAAATTATAAAAACCAGGGATATATTTTAGCTACAACCTTCTTTCTTGCTAAGCTTGTAGAATGTATCTCGCAAAGACGCTGGTTCTTTACATCGCAGCAAGCTGGCATTAGACTTCGTGCTGTTTTGGTTGCAATGATCTATAACAAAGGTTTGACCCTCTCATGCCAGTCAAAGCAGGGGTACACTAGTGGGGAAATCATCAATTTCATGACTGTGGATGCAGAGAGAATTGGCGACTTTTGTTGGTACATGCATGATCCATGGATGGTCTTCTTACAAGTTGGTTTGGCGTTGTTTATATTATACAAAAATCTTGGGCTTGGATTTGTTGCTACTTTTATCGCAACATTAATTGTCATGCTTCTGAACTTCCCTGCTGGAAGATTGCAAGAGAAATTTCAGGACAATTTGATGAAATCAAAGGATAAAAGAATGAAGGCAACATCTGAAATTTTAAGAAATATGAGAATTCTCAAGCTTCAGGGATGGGAAATGAAGTTCTTGTCAAAAATTGTTGAATTAAGGGAGATAGAGACAGGTTGGTTGAGGAAGTATGTTTACAATTCGGCAGTAATCAGTTTTCTTTTCTGGGGTGCCCCTACATTTGTGTCTGTAGTGACTTTTGGTGCTTGTATGCTTATGGGAATCCCACTTGAGTCGGGGAAAATCTTATCTGCACTAGCAACATTTAGGATTCTTCAGGAACCTATCTATGGTCTTCCTGATACAATCTCTATGATAGTTCAGACGAAGGTTTCTCTTGACAGAATAGCAACTTTCCTTCGCCTTGATGACCTGAAGTCTGACGTAGTGGAGAGGCTTCCAAGTGGCAGTTCAGATGCAGTGGTTGAGATAGTCAATGGAAATTTTTCGTGGGATTTATCTTCTCCTAGCCCAACACTTAGAGATTTGAATCTTAAAGTACTTGATGGGATGAAGGTTGCTATCTGCGGCACTGTTGGTTCTGGAAAGTCCAGCTTGCTATCCTGCATTTTAGGTGAAATGCCCAAGATCTCAGGGACACTAAAGTTGTGTGGATCAAAAGCTTATGTTGCACAGTCACCTTGGATACAGAGTGGCAAGATTGAGGAAAATATATTATTCGGAAAAAACATGGAGAGAGAGAGGTATGAGAGGATACTGGAAGCATGTTCTTTGAAGAAGGACCTGGAGATTCTTTCACATGGAGATCAAACAGTTATAGGTGAGAGAGGTATCAATTTAAGTGGTGGACAGAAGCAAAGAATACAGATTGCACGCGCTCTTTACCAAGATGCTGATATCTATCTATTTGACGATCCTTTTAGTGCTGTAGATGCTCATACTGGTTCTCATTTGTTCAAGGTGAAATCCTCCTTTCCTAGTAATGTTCAGGCTTCTTGAAGCTATATATTGTGGTTCTTTTGATTTTGCTTTCCTCTTTTGCCCCTTCAAATCTATCCTTTGGCCAGTGTCACGTCTTACAAACAATGCACTTATTTTTTCTTGGATGTCAGGAAGTATTACTTGGACTTTTGAAGCCAAAAACTGTTATTTATGTTACTCATCAAGTTGAGTTCTTACCTGCTGCTGATATAATCTTGGTGAGTTGTCTGCATTTCTTTCCTCTGACCTATTGACGGTGTTTTATAATAGAATGAAGTTGTGGGCTTAACTTTTGCGTTTCTTGTTAGGTCATGAAAGATGGTCGGATTACGCAAGCTGGAAAATATAATGAGATTCTGGATTCAGGATCTGATTTTATGGAACTCGTAGGTGCACATAAGGCGGCTTTGTCAGCAATTGACTCCAAGCAGGCAGACTCAGTTTCTGAGAATGGAAAAATCAACACGAAAAATGGTATGCGGAAGGAAGAAACTAAAGAACTACAAAATGGTAAAGCTGATGAGGTAGCTGGGGCACAAGGACAGCTCGTGCAAGAAGAGGAGAGGGAGAAGGGTAGCGTTGGGTTGTCAGTATACTGGAAATATGCAACAACAGCTTTTGGTGGAGCCATTATGCCCTTTATACTACTGGCAGAGGTTCTCTTTGAGGTCCTTCAAATTGGGAGTAACTACTGGATGGCCTGGGCAACTCCTGTGTCAAAGGACATGAAACCTGTTGTCAGTGAAAATAAACTGCTAACTGTCTATGTAGCTTTGGCCGTTGGAAGCTCCTTTTGCATCCTAGCAAGAGCCACACTTCTTGTGACAGTAGGGTATAAAACAGCAACTATACTCTTTAATAAAATGCATCTATGCATTTTCCGTGCGCCAATGTCATTCTTTGATTCCACTCCTAGTGGACGGATACTCAACAGAGTAAGTTATTCTTGTACGTCAAATGCTAATGGGCTATGTCTCAAAAAATTAGACTGTTATGTGCATTTAAGATTCTGTTGCTGTGTTTGTTTCAATATCTTAAAAGTTTTCACTTAATTTATCTGTTTCTGCTCTTATAGGCTTCTACAGATCAAGCTGCAGTTGAGCTGCAAATTCCATATCAATTTGGAGAAGTTGCCTTCTCAATGATCCAGCTTCTGGGAATCATTGCCGTAATGTCACAAGTTGCCTGGCAAATCTTCATCGTTTTTATCCCAGTGATTGCTATTTGCATCTGGTACCAGGTAATCTACTGATCTTTTCAAGCAGCTTATTTATGAGCGGCTTTAGACTTCAAGCCTGGTATATAATATATATAATATGATACGTCATCAGACTCCAAGCTCAGTCACTTTTTTTTGTTTTTCATCTCTTAGTTCTCAATGGCTCACTGGATTATTGATCTACAAATAATTGTTTGTCTTGATTCACTGTGCCTTCAAAAAGGTGCTCAAACAGATAAGAAAAAAAGAAAGTTCACAAATTTTCTTTTTCATTGATATGCAGCAATATTACATACCTCCAGCAAGAGAACTTTCACGGTTGATTGGAGTATGTAAAGCTCCGGTTATCCAGCATTTTGCTGAAACAATTTCTGGATCAACAACCATCAGGAGCTTTGACCAGCAATCAAGATTTCAAGAAACAAATATGAGACTAACGGATGCTTACTCTCGGCCTAAATTTCATGTTGCTGGTGCAAGGGAATGGCTCTGCTTCCGCATGGACATGTTCTCTTCTCTTACCTTTGCTTTCTCCTTGGTTTTCTTAATAACCTTTCCTCAGGGAATAGATCCAGGTAAGCATCTTTTGTCTTTTGAAAATACGTTTCATCGTAATTATTAAATCCGTCAAATCTGATACATGCATTTTCGTGTTTAAAAGCCATTGCTGGCTTAGCAGTGACATATGGACTGAACCTAAATATGCTGCAAGTTTGGGTGATATGGAATATTTGCAGTTTGGAGAACAAAATCATTTCAGTAGAAAGGATACTTCAGTACATGTCTATTCCGAGTGAACCTCCTCTAACAGTAGACAGGAACCAGCCTGATCAGTCTTGGCCATCTAATGGAGAAGTTGATATTAACAATCTACAAGTAATTTTTCTTGATTAGCCTCATTGAGAATCATTGCTAACTTACTCTTAATTTTACTAATTAAAGATCACGGTGAGATCATGTAGGTCCGGTATGGTCCTCATATGCCACTCGTTTTGCGAGGTCTCACATGCACTTTTGTGGGAGGGAAGAAAACTGGTATTGTGGGGAGAACAGGTAGTGGCAAGTCAACTCTCATTCAGACACTTTTCCGGATTGTAGAACCAGCAGCTGGTTCCATTGTGATTGATGGCATCAATATCTCATCGATTGGATTGCATGATTTGCGCTCAAGACTAGGAATTATTCCTCAAGATCCAACAATGTTTGAAGGAACAGTAAGAAGCAATCTGGATCCACTTGAAGAATATCGCGATGAGGACATCTGGGAGGTGTGTTTCTCTTTCCAAGTCTATTCATAACATCTCTGAATTTGTTTGTTGAAGACTGACGCATTTTGACTCATTTATTGTTTTAGGCTCTGGATAAATGTCAACTTGCAGATGAAGTTAGGAAGAAGGAAATGAAATTGGATTCATCAGGTTTGTCTTCTTTTCTACTTCAAAGTGACTAGTATGCTTAAGCCATTTCCAACTGAAGAAGTGAAATGGTAGTCATGGTTCTACAGTCACTGAGAACGGGGAGAATTGGAGTATGGGTCAGAGACAGCTTGTGTGTCTTGGGCGTGTGCTTCTGAAGAAAAGCAAGATATTGGTCCTTGATGAAGCAACTGCATCCGTTGATACAGCTACTGATAACTTAATTCAGCAAACTCTCAAGCAACACTTCAGTGACTGCACAGTTATAACCATTGCACATAGGATAACTTCAGTTCTTGATAGTGATATGGTCCTGCTTCTAAGTCAAGGTGAGTATGGCCGTATAGTTTGTTGATACCTGGACAAGCACGACCGGTACTCGGCTCTGGATAACTTATGATTATATTTGCAGGTTTGATTGAAGAATATGACACTCCAGCTAGGCTGTTAAAGAATAAAACATCGTCGTTTGCACAACTTGTAGCAGAGTACACAGCAAGGTCAAGTAGTAGCTTTGAGTAGATTGGCCGAATCCCAGGTGAAAAGTTTATGGAACACTAAGCAACTGCAACAAATTTGCTGATGACTAAAAAAAAGGTGTAGTTATTTGTTTTTAACTGCTCCTGTGTCATGTAACTTTAAGTTTAGACAACTACATCAGATGTTTACAGGGCATCATCGTTGGTGGTTACTAAGATTTTGGTAATGGAGCAGTGGATTTCGGTGTTCTACTTTATGCATGGGCTTCATGCTTACGGTTAATATTTACCTTCATGCTCTTGAGGGACAAGTTTGGTGGATCCGCCAAAGGTATAATTTGATCTTGTTTGCATATCATTCCTTGCAAAATGTAGTTGCCATGCCACCTCAACATTATACGATGTTTAAAAGTACGAACTTTATATTACAGAGGGATATAAGATCAATCATGTATAAAAAGTCTTTAAATTGGATGCTGTGAGAAGCCATTTTGTATGTCCATGAGCCATAAGCCATCAAGGACCCCCAAGGTCCAGACAAGTGGAGAACAGTTTTCACTTGCATGGAATTCCTGAAATGAAAAGAGGATAATAATTATATCTACTAATCATGATAGAGCAGCTCATTTTTATCCCCCAACTCTTTCCTGGACAAGATTGAGAAGGGTCAATGTTAATTTAGATGAAATAACTGGAGAAAAGAAAAGGTAAAGGTCATTGAAACACAAACAATCTTTGAAACTGTTGAGCAGAACAACTCGAACACACTATTGAATCCGGTCAAGTTGGAGAACACATTTTAGTATTTTGTGGTTGGTAAAGCCTTCAGTTACTCGTATACTAAAAACACCAGAGGCCTATGACTCGAAACAACAACAAGATGAAGCAAAGTAACAAGAAATTTTATAATCAGAGATAATGCAGAAAAGTATATTTTTTGCTATCCATAACTCGATGAACAAGCTTCTCAACTATTTGAATAAGCTCTCGGATCCTTTGAATAAGCTCCTCTACTTTATGTTGTTATTGCGTTTTGTGTCATTTCTAAATGTATGAACCTTTTAACGGTCAGAGTAAATTTACGTCCACAAACTTCTATCAAGACGTTGCAGGAGACCGTATCAACTATGTATAGAAATCTTATTGGGCCCAAAGTATTGAGTCGAAAGCAAGTCAGAAATATGATAGTGTGGGCAACTAGGACATAACTCCTTAAACTTTTATCTATATTCATACTGGTGAATTGTCTTATCACATGTATCTCTTTTCTAATGTTGACTGCTCGTAATGTAGGAAAGAACTTTTTTAAGAACAATTTTTTTTATCTCATTTCATGTTGTCATTGAGCCAGAGGAAAGATAGTATAGCCAATTTCTTGTCTTATCTTCAATGAGAATAGAATGATTATGAGATTAATTCATTCTTCAGTCACTCCTTATAGCTTCATTCTAGAGTAAACAACATAAAATTCTTTCAAGTGATTTTGTGAATCAAACCACATTTCAATTTGAAATCTACCTCAATATCTAGAAATCATATGTATAAGGATTGTTAATTTAAATATAATGTCGCTAACTCCCTCAACATTATAGTTTTAGGATTTGTCATCTTTTCTTCAACTTCTTGAAAATTAAAATCTTTACCAATTGTTAGATTTATCTAAACTTTTACTTTTGAAAGTGAATGATCCCTTTTTTGCTTAGTCTCTTTCCTTGAACGACACATTGCCTTCTCAATTTTTGAGTTATGTTGCAATTCAAATTTTTGAGTTATGTTGCAATTCACTTATTTAGGAAGAATGAGTCATATAAAATAAGAGATTATTAGTAAATTATAAAATAATGTAAAGAAACTAATAAACTGAAACAATTCCCAACAACAATGCCAAAATTTTGACCAGTTGTCAAAGAACTTAAAATTAATTCGATTTTGTAAACTCTTGTAATAGTTATGGAACTAAGTGAATCCCAAGAAAATTAAAATCTAGTTTCTTAATTTCAATTAATAAAACAAAATGGAGGGTTTATGATTAATTAACTAATAAACTAAAATTAACAAACAATAAAGAGTGATACATTTAATTTTAA
The DNA here is from genome assembly GCA_029891385.1 of Erythroxylum novogranatense. Lineage (NCBI taxonomy): Eukaryota > Viridiplantae > Streptophyta > Magnoliopsida > Malpighiales > Erythroxylaceae > Erythroxylum > Erythroxylum novogranatense. The sequence goes on from JAIWQS010000157.1 coordinate 79,593, forward strand.
TCAACTCTTATCTAATTGTAACATTAATTTTTAGTCTAAAAGAATAATTATTTTTACAATTCAAGCAATTATTTTGAAGCGTATTAAGATATTTACGATAAGTCTCAAAATTTTCTAAATTAATTGGTTTAAATCCAACATTCAAATACCAATAATTGATTAGGTATGATAATATCTCATATCAATTAAATGATAGCAATAAGCTTCTTGAAAAGATTAAACCCTAATTAAATAATTGAGATAACTACAATTATCTAACTTGGTTTTCTTATTTCTCATAACTTAAATATGTAAATTCATAAATAATATATTTAGTACTTGTATCAATCCTTTATGACAATTCTGGATCACTAAATTCATGTGTGTAAGTGTTAGACATGTTTTTCCTTCTTTTCTACTAAGTCTTCTTTATCTTGTAAAGATTCCTATGTAAAATAAATCAAAATCTCTACATAATAGGGTAGGAAATAATTTTCCTAGTTGAATTCAAACTCTTTATATGAATCTAGCAGCACTTTATTCATTGTAGTAATATGTTCACTTTTGCAAAATTATAGTTTTGATCAATAATGCTCTAGTTTGATGCAATCTCTATTGCCACCTTCTAAAATAAAATAAATATTAATTTTTCATTTAAGCACCAAAATATAATCAAAATAAAGAGATATTTTCAATTATCATAATTAGATAACATCTTACACACTAATAAGGGTTCATTCTTTTACTCGACTTTAGCTAGATTATTTATTGGGCCTATTTATTATCTTTAATGTGGATCAATTTTAATTTTCTTAGCTTTAATTCAGAGATACGGATCTGTTCGTTTTATTAAGATCGTAGGAACGTCTCGTTCGGCCGAAAACCCACTCTAAGCGGGAAGAAATACCGGTTTCGATTCGGTTCGGTTTGATCGGACCGGCGATGCACTGCCTAAACCGGATTTTAGGGCCATTTAAGTAAAAAAGAGCTTCAGGGACCAAATTGCAAAAAAACCAAAAATTAAACCTAAAACCTACCCACACCCCCACCTTCCCTTCTTCTTCGTTCTTGGTTTCTCTCTTCCCTCGCTTTGCTCGTCCCTCTTCTCGCTTCGTGCATTTGCTTCGTCCGTCGTCGGATCTGGTGTCATGTTGCTCGTCCCTTCCGGATCTGGTCCTTCCTCCTCCCTCCTCGGATCTGCTCGTCGCTCCTCCGATCTGCTCCTCCGTCCTCGCCGCTCCTTGCCGCCTGCTCCTCCGTCCTCCTCGTCATCGACACACGACACGACCACCGAAGAAAGACCCGACGCCCGACCCTCACCGGAGACCTGATTGTTTTGGGTGTATGTGTTTGACTTTGTGTTTGATTTTTAATGAAATTTTGTTGTTGATTGCTGCTGTGATCCTAGATTCGTAGGTGTTGTTAAGGAGTTGTTGATTTGCTGTTGTTGATGAGGATTGGGAATGAGGGGAAAATGGTGGAAATGGAATTGGGAAAATGTAGAAAATGGTAGAGTGGTGAGGTTGATTTGGATGAAGGTGATTGGGGAAAAAAATCGATTGATTTTGGATGATGAAGGTTTGAATGATTGATTGGGAAAATGAATCAAAATAATGGTTTGAACTTTGAAGGCTTGAAGGTTAAATTGGATTGATTGAGTTTGTGAAATTGAGTTTATGAAATTGAGTTTGAAATTGTGAAATTGAGTTTGTGAAATTGAGTTGAATCCCAATTCGGTTGTTTTGATTGAGTTTGTGAAATTGAGTTTGAAAATTGAAATTGAGTTTGATAGTTAAAATCAAAGCAACATTTAAAGCAAATTGAACAATTGACAATTAATTGATTAAATGTGACATTAATAATTAAATGTTAAATTGATTAATTGATAATTAAAATTGGTAATCATTAATTGACACATTTTTTATATTTGTTAAATAATCATTAATTTTTAATATTTGGGTATTGATTTTGATAAATAATTAGTTAAGTATAAAATTATGGAATTGGAATGAATGGAATTAGAATTGGAATGGATGGAATTGGAATGAATGGAATTGAAATTGGAATTGAATGAATTAAATAGAATTGGAATTGGGATATGGATTGAAAATTGATTGAATGTAAAAGGAATTATGAATTGGATTGAAATGAATTGAATTAAATGTAATTGAATTGGATTGAATGAATGGAATTGGAATTTGGATTTGGATTGAAAATTGATTGAATGTAAATGGAATTATGAATGTTTTGTAATTGTTAGGATTGGAGTATGTTTTGAATGGAATTTTAATTGAATTGAATTGGAATGGAATGGAATTAAATTGGAATTGAATTGGAATTAGAATGGAATGGAATTGAATTTAATAGAATTTGAATGGAATTAGAATTGAATTGAATTGAATTGAATTGGAATTGAATTGAATTGGATTGGATTGGATTGAATTTGATTGAATTTAATTTAATTGAATTGGATTGAATTGGATTGGATTGGATTGGATTGGATTGAATTGGATTGAATTTGATTGAATTGAATTGGATTGTGTTGAATTAAATTGAATTGGATTAGATTGAATTGAATTGGATTGGATTGGATTGGATTAAATTGAATTGGATTGGAATTGAATTGAATTGGAATTGAATTGGAATTGGAATTGGATTGCATTGAATTGAATTGGAAGTTAATGGAATGAATGGAATTGAATATGGAATTGGATTGGATTGAATTGAATTAGATTGGATTGAATCCAATTGGATTGAATTGGATTAGATTGAATTGAATTTTATTGAATTGAATTGAATTTGATTGGATTGAATTGAACTGAATTGAATTGAATTGAATTGGATTTGATTGGATTGGATTGGATTGGATTGGATTGGATTGGAATGAGATTGAATTAAATGTAATTGAATTGAATTGAATGAATGGAATTGGAATTTGGATTTGGATTGAAAATTGATTGAATGTAAATGGAATTATGAATGTTTTGTAATTGTTAGGATTGGAGTATGTTTTGAATTGAATTGAATGGAATGGAATTTTAATTGAATTGAATTGGAATGGAATGGAATTAAATTGGAATTGAATTGGAATTGGAATGGAATGGAATTGAATTTAATAGAATTTGAATGGAATTAGAATTGAATTGAATTGAATTGGAATTGGAATTGAATTGGAATTGGAATTGAATTGGATTGGATTGGATTGAATTTGATTGAATTTAATTTAATTGAATTGGATTGAATTGGATTGGATTGGATTGAATTGGATTGGATTAGATTGAATTGGATTGAATTTGATTGAATTGAATTGGATTGTGTTGAATTAAATTGAATTGGATTAGATTGAATTGAATTGGATTGGATTGGATTGGATTGGATTGGAATTGAATTGAATTGGAATTGAATTGGATTGGAATTGAATTGAATTGAATTAGAATTGAATTGGAATTGGAATTGGATTGCATTGAATTGAATTGGAAGTTAATGGAATGAATGGAATTGAATATGGAATTGGATTGGATTGAATTGAATTAGATTGGATTGAATCCAATTGGATTGAATTGGATTAGATTAGATTGAATTGAATTTGATTGAATTGAATTGAATTGAATTTGATTGGATTAAATTGAACTGAATTGAATTGGATTGGATTGGATTGGATTGGATTGGATTGGAATGAGATTGAATTAAATGTAATTGAATTGAATTGAATGAATGGAATTGGAATTTGGATTTGGATTGAAAATTGATTGAATGTAAATGGAATTATGAATGTTTTGTAATTGTTAGGATTGGAGTATGTTTTGAATTGAATTGAATGGAATGGAATTTTAATTAAATTGAATTGGAATGGAATGGAATTAAATTGGAATTGAATTGGAATTGGAATGGAATGGAATTGAATTTAATAGAATTTGAATGGAATTAGAATTGAATTGAATTGAATTGGAATTGGAATTGAATTAGAATTGAATTGGATTGGATTGGATTGGATTGAATTTGATTTAATTTAATTTAATTGAATTGGATTGAATTGGATTGAATTGGATTGGATTGGATTGAATTGGATTGAATTTGATTGAATTGAATTGGATTGTGTTGAATTAACTTGAATTGGATTAGATTGAATTGTATTGAATTGGATTGGATTGGATTGGATTGGATTGAATTGGATTGGAATTGAATTGAATTGGAATTGAATTGGAATTGGAATTGGATTGCATTGAATTGAATTGGAAGTTAATGGAATGAATGGAATTGAATATGGAATTGGATTGGATTGAATTGAATTAGATTGGATTGAATCCAATTGGATTGAATTGGATTAGATTGGATTGAATTTGATTGAATTGAATTGAATTGGATTGGATTGAATTGAACTGAATTGAATTGGATTGGATTGGATTGGATTGGATTGAATTGGATTGGAATGAGATTGAATTAAATGTAATTGAATTGAATTGAATGAATGGAATTGGAATTTGGATTTGGATTGAAAATTGATTGAATGTAAATGGAATTATGAATGTTTTGTAATTATTAGCATTGGAGTATGTTTTGAATTGAATTGAATGGAATTTTGTTTGAATTGAATTGGAATGGAATGGAATTGAATTGGAATTGAATTGAATTGAATTAAATTGGATTGAATTGGAATGAAATTGCAAATTGTTGGAGTATGTTGGAGTATGTTTTGAATTGAATTAGAATGAATTAAATTGGAATTGGAATTGAATTCAATTGAATTGAATTGAATTGAAATGTAATGGAATTGAATTGGAATTGAAATGGAATTGGAATGGAATGGAATTGAATTTGAATGGAATTGGAATTGAATTGGATTGGATAGCATTTGATTAAATTGAATTGAATTGAATTTGAATGTATTGATTGAATTGGAATTGGAATGAATGGATTGATTGAATTGAAGTGGATTGAATTGAATTGAATTGGATTGAATTGGAATTAGATTGAATTGGAATTGGAATTGGAATTGGATTGGATTGGATTGGATTGAATTGAATTGAATTGGATTGAATTGAATTGAATTGGATTGGATTGCATTTGATTGAATTGAATTTGATTGAATTGAATTTGATTGAATTGAATTGGATTGAATTAAATTGAATTGGATTGGATTGGATTGGATTGTATTGGATTGGATTGAATTGGATTTGATTGAATTGAATTGGATTGGATTGGATTGAATTGAGTTGAATTGAATTGTCATTATGTACTGAAATTATGTGTTATTCATTTTTGTGTACAGATAAATGGAAGGAAGTTCAAATACTCCCGATCAATCTAGTTCAGGTCCTTTAGGAAGATCTGATTATCCGAACTTGGGCTCATCTTGGTGTAGTTCTGGTCAAAAGAATCATACCATTTGCTTGTTTTGTAACAAGCATTTGAAAGATGGAGGAATCACCCGATTGAAAAGACATTTAAATTTGGAGTTAAAGGAGATGTCGGCGTGTAAAAAGTAAGTCATGATGTGAAGTGGCGAGATGAAGACATTGCTTGAAGAACATCGATTTGAGAAAGATAGAAGGAAAGATTGAATCTTGAAATTGGTAGTGGAAGTTCATTTCCGGTTTTCGTGGAGATTATGGAGATGTTGGAGGTGGAGGTGGTAGTGGTAGTGAATGCTGATCTTGGTAGTGATATCTTGGTAGTGTTCCATCTCACCTCGGGAACTGTCATATCTGAAGTGAGGAGAGAAGAAGGCAATCGCCTGGTTTCTTTGCACCACGAACAACTCTTGAGCCCAACCTTCAATTCAGTAGTGCGATGCAGATAAGAGATGCGCTCACTGATGTGGATATGGCGATAGCTAGATGGTGGTATGATCTGAGTTCGTCATTTAATGCTTCTCAATCATATTATTATCAACCTATGATAGATGCCATAGCCTCTTATGGTCCAGGATACAAAGGACCATCGGTTGATGATTTAAGAGGTAAACTTTTGAGTTGTCTTTGTGTGCGAAATGAGAGCTTATCTAATTTGAAAGAAGAAGCGAATTGGGGTATTAATGGATGCTCAATTATGTGTGATGGTTGGACGAATAGGAGACAAGAGCCGATCATAAATTTTTGGTTTATTGTTTTAATGGCTCTATGTTTTAAAATCGATTGATGCATCGGCCTTATTAGAAATCTTGATACTTTGTTTGGGATATTTGATCAAGTTGTGAATGAAGTAGGGTGAAAAATATTGTTCAGTTTATTATCGATAATGATTCCGCTTATAAAGCGGCAGGACAAAGGTTGCAAAGAACCTATAATTCATTTTTTTGGACTCCTTGTGTTGCACATTGTATTGACTTATCTTTGGAGGATATAGGAAATCCTAGGTATTTTCCTGTTTTTGATGAGACCATGCAGAAGGCAAAGAAGGTGACAAAATTTATTTATAATCGTGCATGGGTTTTAAATTTAATGAGAAGGGAATTTACCAATGGTAGGAATTTGTGTCGCCTACTTTGTGACAAGATTTGCAACAAATTTCTTATCACTTGATCTTTTCTTTTGTTGAGGAAGGAGTTAAGGCAAATGTTCACAAGTGATAAGTGGGTAACCTTCAAAGATGCTAGGTCTAATCTTTGGAATGGAGGTTTGTAGTATCATCTTGGAAGATAGAATTTTGGTGGCATCTCAATTCGTTATTCGGGTATGTGAGCCTTTAGTGAGCGTGCTTCGGTTGGCTGATAGTGAAGAAAAACCAACAATGGGTTATATTTTTGATGCTATAGAGAGAGCAACGGAAGCAATAAAGGCCAATCTGAAACATAAGCCTTCTTTATACGAGCCATATATCTCAATCGTTAATGAGAGAAGGAGAAGACAACTTTCTTCTCCATTGTTTGTAATGGGGCATTTTGAATCCGGTGTGTATTTTAGGCTGGATGTTGAAAAGCAAGTGAAGTTAGTAGAGGAATGCTTATGACAATTACAACAATTGTTCCTCATGACTCAATGCAAATTGCTTTAACTACACAAATGGAGGCTTATAAGTACTCTTATGGAGATTTTGGAATATCGGTCGCTATTCAACAAAGAGGACTTCTTTCTCTAGGTATTACTTATTTCCTATTTCTTATTTGTTGAAATTTATTTATCACTTTATTTTGTTTATTACACTACTTTTGTTTTCTTATAACTTGCAGTTGCTTGGTGGGATCTTTTCGGATGTAGTGTTCCAGATTTGAGAAAGTTTGCGATTGAATTTTAAGTCAATGTGTGAGTGCAACTAGGTGTGAACGAAATGGAGCACATTTGAATTTATCCATTCCAAGAAAAGGAATAGATTGAGCATAAGAGGTTGAATGACTTGGTTTTGTTCGTTACAATTTAAAGCTTTGGAAAGGTATGTTATTTTCATTATTTTAATTATTAATATTTATATAATTTCTTATAATTTTCTAATAATTAAATGTAATTGTTTACTAGGACTCTTAGTAGCACAAGTTGTTCAAATGATCCAATTACGATTGATAATATTGATATTTTGGCGGATTGGGTTTCTGAAGAACCGAATTTGGTTGATGTGAGTGATTTGAATGTGGAAGATGATATTAGATGGGAAAGCATTGACATGTCATTTGGTGCATTAAATTTGAATGATGATGATGAAGCTCCTCTCAATGATGAGGATTTTGTACCAAATGATCGATTGGGGTCAAGTCTTGATTCAATGGTATCCGCCCATTGTGATTGAACTTCGTGTTTTATTTTCCTCTTCTTTAATTTTACTTGTATTTGATCATTGATGTTTATGTTAAATTATATGTATGTAATGTAAATGTAATATTTTGTTTCAGTTCAACTTCTACTTGATTGCTTATTCGTCATCAACCTTTTGTAATATTTATTGTTTTTTATCGGATGTTTTGAATCTTTTGATGTAGATATGTAATATTATTTATTATAATGATGAAATTGTATGATTGTAATATTTTAAATGCTTTCTATTATTCTTAGTTTTATAATTGTATGATGATGATTGTCTTTATTTATATTAATTGTGATTATTATTTATATGTAAAATATTTAAAATTATTGTTATTTCAAATTAATTGTCATTATTATTTATTATTAAGATTTTTAAAGTATGGTTGATGTAAACGAAGAAACTAGTAAAGTATACAAGATCAGTTGTATAATATATCAATATGGACTATTTTTCAATTTTTAAAAGTTTAGGGACTATTTTATAAATTTAAAAATATCCAAAACAGTACCAGTATCGTAAGCGGTACCGTACCTGTTCCGTTCAAAGCCCAATCCGCATCGAGTCCGATACGGTATTCATAACATTGCCTTAATTTATAAAAACTCTTAATTAATACATTTATAATAAGAATTTAAATTTCAACATTTTCCTTGGACAAAAATTAATTATAACAACTGTAATGAAAATGAAAATAATAAAATGGTTAAAAATTAATGTAATGGTTAATTAAAATAAAACATTTGATCCAAATATAATGAAAGTCTATCATTTAGTCTCGTAAGGTTTTCAAGACTAAAAATATCAAATGCATATATCATACACATAGATCTAATATAATCATATATATCTAATATCGTACTAACATAAATAAGAAAATAAAGTGTCACACTGTAATGATACCTCTATATGTGATCGACCTTTATGGGCATTTTTTTTTTTGCAATAGTGACGCTGGATTAAAATTTTGAGTTGCTTCCCTCGACCTTTGGCATGACCTCGGCCTTAAAAGTTAAAAGCCGCCTTTGAGTCTACGACTTACTGAATCATCTGACTTCCCTTTACAAAAAGACTCCCCTTTCATCTAAAATGACTTTTTTTTCAACCTTTTCAAAAGACCTATTTACCATATCTCTACGAGCGAATAAGGAACTCAATAATTCATCAAAAGAATAAGTAGATAAGTCCTTAGATTCTTTAGTGGCAGTAACCATATGTTCAAATTTTAAGGATAAACTTCTTAATACTTTACTCAGGACAGTCTCAATACTAATATCCTTGTTATAATACTTTATATGATTTACAGGAGCAGACCATCTAAACATAAAAACTTGCATAGTTTTGTTCTTTTTCATGGCTAATGTCTCAAAATCCGGTGAAGAGTGTGCAATTTTATAGCAATTATCGTTCTACCACCTTTATACTTTTGCTTTAAAGACTCCTATGCCTGATTGGAAGCTAAAGCTGCTATAATTCAGGGAAGTATCTTCCCATCAAGATTTTGTTAAATGAGGAACATAGCCTCTGCATACTTCTTTGCGAGTCTCCCACAACTGTTGGTTGCGCTGGTTTGGATTCCTGTCTTCAAACTTGTTCTCCACTAAGTCCCACAATTCTTTAGACATGAACATAGTCTTTATTCGGAAAATTAAAAGTAATAAGTTTCCCCTTTAAAATTAGAATTAAGAGTTGAGAAGAAGGATTGGTGTTGTTAACTGCCGTGGAAGAAAAAAATTTTTCTCTTTGGTTTTGCTTGCGGAAGAAAACATAGACTTTCTCTCACTTAGTTTATTTTTTGTTTTACGTATTATATAACCTCACCTAGATTTTTTATGCGGGAAAGAGTTGTGGAAGCTATTCTCGTTCTGGGTGGGTGTGTGAATTAATCTGGATGTGAATGACTTAAAGATGACTGCTTATAATTAAAACCCTCATACGATATCTTGTGGGAAACAAAAAAAAAAGCTCTTATACCAAGATTTTGTTAGGAAGTAAAAAATTAAAGCCACAATGCAACAAATAAATAAAGGTTGGAAGAAAACTTTTTAATATGAGAAACAAACTAATTTCCATTACACAAAATGATGAAGCATGTGCTTAAATATATAAGCTTACAGCTAAATAGAATATATTTAAAATTAGTAACTAAACTAGCAAATGGGTAAAAAACATGTCCCATTAACATTCTCATTTTCAACATAAAAATCTACTAAAACATATGCTAATTAATTAGATTTAGTAAACCTACTAACAAATACTTGCTAAAAAATAGGAATTGAACATTGAAAATTTGATGCGTTACTATTAAACACAATAAATAAGTGATAATCATTCTAATAGAGAGAATATTTATCATTTTAAACTTGATTCCTATCGAAAACATTATAACCATCGCCATCCTTATCAAGAAATCTCAACAATACTTTATGGATATTCATCGAATATGTTAAAGATGACAGTAGACCAACCAGTCGATGCTAATGGCAATACAGTTCATGATAACCTGATAGTCTAAATAGAAGCAATAGCTAATGAAGAGCTAAGCAACTAAGAAGAAGCCAACAATGCCTACTAAGGAATCATGAAGGGTTATGCGCTTCAAAAAATTGAATACGCGCTTCATAGTTTTTGATTGATGGTTTGTAGTAGATTAAGGGGGGCTTGGTTGATGAGTTTGAGAATGGTTAATGGGTAAGAAATAAGAAGTGAGTGGTTAGTTGTTGATTATTATTATAAAGATAATAGTTTGGTATCTCATTTTAGGAAATATTCCATATTCTTCGTGTAGTAGAGAAATGAAATTCATTCCTTAATAGTGACTCTTTTTTAAAATATTTTTAATAATAATAACTAAAATATTTTTAAAAAGTCACTAATAATAATAATTAATTAAAATATTATTATTATTAATTAAAATATAATTTATTCATTAATTAAAATATTGTGATTAATTAATTAATTAAAATATAATTAATTAAAACAATATAATTAATTAATCATATTATATTATAATTAATTAAAATATAATTAATTAAACAATTATAATATAATTAATTAAAATATAATTACTTAGGAATTTGGATGTAGGCTTGGGTTGTAAGCAACATTATGGATACCATTTCAGTATCGGACCAAAAGCGTCTGAAACAAAGGGTTAGTTGTATCGGGTTTAAATACCGATCAGTATCAAACTGTGTCGGATGGTACCAATCGATACCAACCCGTTTTAGATGGTAACGATCAATATCAGTAGGTATTCAAAATATTAGTCAAATCTTGACAGATCAGAAATTTTAAAATTATGAAAACTTTTTGCAAAATTTTCAAGAAAATTTAAAATCTCACTCCTCCTCTTTTCTCAAAGATTTTTAATTATTTATTTTATTAATTCAACTTTTCTAATTATTGTGAATTTTAATTTTGTTTTAAAATAATAATAAATAGTTTTATTCAAAGTTATGAATCCGCATCTGGGCTAGGTACCAAATTGAATTCAGGAACAGGCGGTATCGAAATCTAGTTTAGGATAATTATTTAAATTTATAAAATAGTCCCTAAAATTTTTAAAATTTGCAAAATAATCCATATTGATATATTATACAGTTATCTTGTATACTTTACTAGTTTATTGTTTACATCAACCATGCTTTCAAAAATCTTAATAATAAATAATAATGACAATTAATATGAAATAACAATAATTTTAAAATATTTTACATATAAATAATAACCACAATTAATATAAACAAAGACAATCATCATCATACAATTATAAAATTAAGAATAATACAAAGTATTTAAAATATTACAATAATACAATTTCATCATTTTAATAAATAATATTACATCAAAAGATTCAAAATATTTGATAAAAGAACAATAAATATTACAAAAGAGTTGATGATGAAGAAGCAATCAAGTAGAAGTTAAACTGAAACAAAAATATTACGGTTACATTACATATATACAATTTAACATAAACATCAAATACAAGTAAAATTAAAAGAAAAGGAAAATAAAAACTTGGAATTCAATAAATCGATAGAAAGATACCCATTAAAGCAAGATCGACCTTAGTGATCATTTAGTACAAAATCCTCATCATTGAGATGAACAAAATCCTCATCATTGAGAGGAGTTTCATCATCATTATCATTCAAATTTAATGCACCAAATGACATGTCAATGCTTTCTCATCCAATATTATCTTCCAAATCTAAATCATTCACATTAACCAAATTGGGTTCTTCAAAAACCCAATTCACCAAAACATCAATATTATCAATGGCAATTGGATCATTTGAACTACTTATGCTATTAAGACTCCTAGTAAACAATTAACTTTAATTATTAGAAAATTATAAGAAATTATATCGAAATTAATAAGGAAAATAATAAAATAGCATATCTTTCGAAGCTTTAAATTGTAACGAACATAAACTGTTGGACTAATGGTGGTTGACAAATTAAATCCTACTTATGTTTTGATAATAATAAAATGTATAGAATTGGTTAAGAAAATATTTAAGGTGTTTTGGATTGAAATAAATCAAGACAACATTAATCTTCAATGGACAAGATATAAATCATTGTGAAATCAAGAAGGAAATAATCTTCAACGTATAAGAAATACTCAAACATGAAGATTATGGGAAGATCTGATTAAATATATCCGTTGGAGTCATCACTAGTCGATTACATTATGGCAAGTCGACTAATAATATTTAGATATGTAAGTGGGGCACGAAACAAGTCAACTAATATGTTACAAGTCGACTACAAATCAGGCAGATAGGTGAACTAGTCGACTATCATGGCACTAGTCGACTAATCGAAGAGCAGAGATGAAACCCGCATTGAATTTCGTTGGTACTGATCATTATAACACTCATTAGTCGACTATCAGGTGAAGCTGAACAAACTTTGTCCGGATCAATCACAAATGGAAAGGAAAAAGTTTAGCAACATCTATACGAAATCAAGCAACGGCTAGAAGAAGATTTGCAACGTCTATATTCATCTCTAGTCTACAAATAAATAGAGGTACATTAAGGGATCGATTATTGAAGTTCAAAAAGCAAAAAAACATACCACTATTGTTCCTAATTTTCTCTCAATTGCTCTTAGCTTGTTCCAAATTTTATACTGAGCATTATTACTTCTTTTATATCTTTGTTATTATTGTAAGTTGAGTGATTGGTTGAAAATCACTTGTGAGGTAGGATTTGTGTCGGAAAACAAATCGATTATAAGGGTAGCTTGAGCAGGAAATCAAGAGGAATTGTAAAAGTTCACACTAAACTAAAAAGCGTGTAGTAAAGTGATTTGTCAAATCCTAAGTGGGAGCTTAGGTAGAGGACGTAGGTCTTAGCATCGAACCTCTATAAAAACAGTGTTTGCCTTTCTTCCCTACTCTTTACATTTAAATTTGTTTAAATTGTTTTGTGTGTATTAACTTCTGATTTTCTTGTAGAACATTACGAAAAAGGTTCAAAAATCTATTCAACCACCCTTCTAGATCGTTTACATAAACCAAGTCATTAAACCTCGTATGCTCTAATCTATTCCTTTTCTTTGAGTGGATAAATTCAAATGTACTCCAGTTTCATTCACACACAGTTGCACTCACGCATTGACTTAAATCTGAATCGTAAACCTTTTCAATTATGGAACATAATTTTCAAATTGATCCCACCAAAAAACTGCAAGTTATAAGATAACAAAAGTGGTGTTATAAACAAAATAAAGTGATAATTAATTTTCAACAAATAAGAAATTGGAAATAAATAATACCTGGAGAAAGTTTCCTCGTTGTCGAATAGTAATTGGCATTCTAAAATCCCCATAAGGCAACTTATAAAGCTCTATTTGTGAGGTTAAAAAATCTTGCATTGCGTCATGAGAAATAGTTTTTGTAATTGTGAAAAACATTAATCTACTAACTTCAACTTGCTTTGCAAGATCCAGTCTAAAATACACATTAGGATTCACAAATGTTTCAGCTGCAAACAGTGGAGAAGAAAGTTGTCTTTTCCTTCTCTCATTAATGATTGAGAGATATGGTGTTTATAAAGAATGCCTATTTTTCATATTGGCCTTTATTGCTTCCGTCGTTCTCTCTATAGCATAAAAAATGTAACCCATTGTTATCTTTTCTTCACTATCAGCCAACCGAAGCACCCCTATCAAAGGCTCACAAACTCGGATAACAAATTGACATTGCGACTAAAATTCTCTATCTTCCAATATAATACTACAAACCTCCATTCCAGCATTAGACCTAGCATGCTGAGATGCAACTCACTTATCACTTGTAAACATTTGCTTTAATTCTTTCTTCATCGAAACAAAAGACTGAAGTGATAAGAAATTTGTTGCAAATCTTGTCACAGCATTACGAAACAAATTCCTCACAAAGAAACTAATCACCTGCCTTGTTTTCTTCCTCACATCAAATTCTTCTTGATCCTGAGGTTAAGATGGAACACTACTAGTACCAGTACTACTACCACTACCACTTCCACCTTCAACATTTCCATAATCACCACGGAAATCAGAAAATGAACTTCCACTATCAAATTCAAAATTCAGTTTTTCCCTTCTATCTTTCTCAAATTGATGTTCTTCAAGCAATGTTTTCATCTACCACTTCACATCATGACTTATTTTTTTTACATGCTTTCACATCTTCTTTAACCCCAGCTAAATGCCTTTTTAATCGAGTAATTCCTCCACCTTTCAAATGCTTGTTACAAAACAAGCAAAAGGTATAATTTTTTTGACCAGAAACTGTATCAGGATGAGCCCAAATTGGATCAGTGTATCTTCCTGAAATTGGTTGATCGGGAGTATTTGAGCTTTCTACCATTTATCTACACAAAAAAATAAATAACACATAATTTTAGTACACAATGACAATATACATATCTATCTTATATTATATAACTCATTCATATAAGTCAAAAGGTAATAATTCAAAACATTCAACATATATAATAAGTAACACAAAACATATTCCAACAATTTGCAATTTTAACAATTACAAAACAATCATAATGTCATTTCCATTCCTACCAATTTGTAACAGTTTTCAATTCCAACAATGACAAAATAATCATAATATCAATTTCCAATTCCAACAATCACAAAACATTCATTATTGTATTTTCATTCATACCAATTTCTAACAATTTCCAATTCCAACAATCACAAAACATTCATGATTCATGATTCTATTACCAATTCCAACAATTTTCAACTATCACAAAACAATCATGGTTCTATTATCAATTTCAACAATTTCCAATTCCAACAATTACAAAACATTCATAATTTCATTACCAATTTCAACAATTTTCAATTCCAACAATCACAAAACAATCATAATTCCATTTTCATTCCAACAATAACAAACAATTTCCAATCCCAACAATTACATAATAATTATAATTCCATTTTCAATTCTGGAACACAATTTTTGAATTGATCCCACCAAGAAACTGCAAGTTATAAGATAACAAAAGTAGTGTTATAAACAAAATAAAGTGATAATTAATTTTCAACAAATAAGAAATAGGAAATAAATAATACCTGGAGAAAGTTTTCCTCGTTGTCAAATAGCAATTGGCATTCCAAAATCTCCATAAGACAACTTATAAAGCTTTATTTGTGAGCTTAAAAGATCTTGCATTGCTTCATAAGGAACAATTGTTGTAATTGTAAAAAACATTTCTCTACTAACTTCAGCTTGCTTTGTAAGATCCAGTCTAAAATACATATTAGGATTCAAAAATGCCCCAGCTGCAAACAATGGAGAAAAAAGTTGTCTTTCCCTTGTCTCATTAATGATTGAAAGATATGGTGTGTGTAACACCCCACTCCGTAAGATCCGAACCCGACATCGATGGTGATATCCGAGTTCGTGCCCTGCGAGAGTGGCAGCTACATCACGCATTCAAACGTAGTATACTTTTTTTTAACAATCACTAATATCACATTGAGCGGAAAACCATTTATAAATACATAACTGGTAGTACACTGACCACGAGGGTCCTCAGAAAAATTACACCATAAGATGATCCCGAAGTCCTCTTATTAATGCAAACGCAACTGATCCCGATCTCTTCAATCTCCCTCCAGCGATTGCTATACGCCCGTTGCCTAACGGGGTATTCTTCTGAGTCCTGCAAAATAATTGCAGATTGTGGGTAAGTTTTGCAAACTCGATGAGTGACCATCATCGATGGTCCCTCAACTGGGCAAGAATATCAATACTCAGCGGGTTTCACATTGCGCCCATTTGATCACAATTTCACAATTCATATATATTTAACTTTATTTCCTACACTTTCATAGGATTACACAATCGCACTTTACGAAAATCCACATCCTTATTTAATACATACACACCACACTAATTGCCCATTTATTATTGCTGTGTCCGGTACCTATACTATCCCATTGAAGGGCTCATTAATATCTGTCCCTTATCCTACAGTGGATACAGGGCTCATAAATATTTGTCCCTTATCCTACAGTGGATACAGGGCTCATTAATATATTGAGCCTGAGGCTCTAATCACTTATGAGCTCAAAGCTCATTTTCACACGTTGAGCTCAAAGCTCTGGACGGTGGCAACTCGGTCATCAGCCATAATATTCCATATAACATCAAACATGTCACTACTTGTCATAATTTCTCAAATCGAAATAACCCATAATCATATTCAGATCAATAATTGGCATTTTGCCAGACAATCAGTGTAACATCCCACCTCCGATTGGAAGGGTAAAGTAATAAATTGTCATAGGATGAGATCGATAGGGATTCATTAGTACCGTTCATGCATAATAGGATTGATACACAGTATCAATTGTGCACATAGAATTACTGTATATGCATTCATGATGATTCCCGGTTTGCGTGCCTAAGACAATTTTATTGGGATTAACGTGGTTAATGGGTTTTAAAAAAATTATTCTGAGTGCGTCATAAATTGTTTTCTATTTTAAGGGATTTTTATGAATTTTTCTGGATTTTTTCGGAGTAAATTCTCGGACCGGAAAAACCGCCAAGTGGTGAACCGGTTGATTTTCGGTAGCGAAATTTTCTATCCAATGGCAATGTAATATTGGGTATATTATTTTGGAATTGAAATGAGGACCATTGTACTAAAATGAGTCAAATTGTAGTAGGATTTCTAAATCCTATATATTATTTTGTCTTATTATTATTTTGTTTTTTCCAAATGCCACTTGTCATTTTGCCTTAATGGCTTTTGTCCTATGCTTAGTCTTTATCTCGGTTATTGCCTTAGAAAAGAAGGAAAAGAAGCCTTTTTATTGTATAATGGGAGCATCATCCGAAACTACCTTTGTTTCCCTCATCTCCATCGTTTTCTTCTTTAAGGAATTCCTTCCTCCAAAACTCAAGAACTCTTCTTCTTACAACCAAGTTATGTTCTTGCCATGGAGAACCTACACATGTATGGTGTTAGAAGTGAGTGGAGAAGTGGTTGAGGTAGACTAGTAAGTAAAGAATTGAAGAGAATTGAAGGTTGAAAGCTTAAGAAGGTAAGTGTTTAAGTTAAGTTTTAATGATGTTTTAATTATGAATTTAATGACTTGGTTGTTAGATGCATTCAATGGGGGTTTGGTACATTTATTATGATTATTGATGCCTTAAATGGATGATAATTATTGCTTGAATTAATGGGTATAAGATTAGGGTTGTTATGAATTGAAAGTAGGATGAGTGGTGAATGGTTTTAGCTTGATTGTAATTGCATTTTGATGATGAATTGTGCATAGGAATTGGGAAATTAATGCTGCCAAAATGTGACTATTATCCCTAGTGAATGTATGAATATTTTAGGTACTGATTTTGTGTTAAAATGAGATGCCTATGGTAGTAGGAATTGAATTGGTATGATAGGAAGTGAATTGGTGAAGTAAAGCTGGAAATTGAGTTTTGACCTAGTATACTGTTTTGATTATAACTAATTGTGTAGATGAGCAAATGAGTTGAGGTTTGTGCCCAATGAAACTTTGGTTTGTTGGCTACATTTTTGTGTGAAATAGGTATTGTCTAATTGTAACTCTAAGAGGTTGAAATTTGGCTTGGAAAGTTACTGTTTTGACTTAGGTGAACAGTATCCGGATTTATAACCTGATTGTTTTGATGATTTTTCTAAATTAATTGAGAGGGAATTAGTGAAAATAGTCTTCATGAGATTTGAAGCCTACATTGTTAGCTTTCCATTTCCACTGATCTTGCAATTTTTCGATCTGTATATTGGGAGATATGCATTGTGAAATATTGACTGATTTTGAGCAATTGGTGAAACCTAGCCATCAGTGTAGGTTTTGTGAACATTCTGATTAGAGGTAATTTTAGCAATTTATATGAAGTGAATTGGTTTGAGTGATCTTCTGAAGAATTGTAGAGGAAGTGATTATCTTGAAAATGGTATATATCCTGCTATTTTAGAGAACAGAATTGGAATTTATACTTTTCAAAGACTGGACTGAAGTTAGGTCATGGGCTGCTGATCAGGGCAGAAACTTGAAAGACTGTTTTAAATTGGTTGGTGATGGAATTTGATTCTGAGACCTTAATGAGAAGTGTAGTAATATGTTTTATCTTTTCATGGGTATAAAGTATGCAATTTTCGACATTTTACAAGGAGTTATACTGTTTGAAAATCACTGTCCAATTTGAGTAATTTCAGGGCAGCAGCCTTCACTGAAATGTTTGACATAATTGGCAAGTGAATATGATTTTGGGTTGTTCATGAAAGTTTTAGATAACATTGTGGTCTTGATAAGCATATTTATTGTGTAATTTTTGACTGAAGAGAATGGAAGTTACTGAGTTTACCAAGTCTTGTACTGTTTTAAGAGGTATTGCATGGGCAGTAGCTTTGATTGGATTTTAGCCACCCTTAGGGGTGAAATTGATTTTTATGGCCTTCATGAAACTTGTAGAGTCTTTCTTAATCTTTCCAACTAAATATGTCTTATAATTTTCTGATTGGTATGGAAAGAGTTATGACTGATTGAAGTTTGGTGTGGAAAAGATGAAATGAGAGAAAGCATTTGGAACCTCGCCCTCATGAGGCGCGCCCGAGGGCGAGGCGAGCTAAACTTCGCCTCTCTCGAGGCGACGCCTCGCCCTCATGGCGCAGGCGAGTAAGTCGCTAAACTCGCGAGGGCAACAGCTCGCCTCATGAGTCAAAAAGAATATATGTGATTTTTGTTTTAATTTTGGATTTGATTTCTTTGATGAATAACTTTTCCATCCGACGTCAGATTGACCTGATTCTTGAGGCATCGGATTCGTATAATATTGAATTTCATTTTAGGAGAAATTGGAAATTTTTGGACGAGAAATTGACGTGGACCCGGTTTATTGTTTTCTGATCACTGTTTTATTTATTTTTGGCTCTATAGAGGTCCGAATTGAGCGCCGTCAGCGCCATTGGATTTCTTATTTTGAAACGGATTTTCCTGATGGAACAAAATGGGATTAGGTCCGGGAATATCATGAACATGCATTGTGCACCTGCAAATTGCTTCATATGCATTATTAAATAGTTCTGATTAGACAAGTGGTAATGGTTATATTTTCTGATTATTATAGAGGCACATCTGGAGCGTCGATCTACCGACGTTACTAAGACTTCCAGATATTAGCTCGGAAGTACAGGTGAGTAACCTAGTGGGTTCCTCAATCTATATGTGATGAAAATTATGTGGTTATGCCATGTGGAGACAATGAAGGGATTATGTGTGTTTACTTTTGATTGATTTCGGACCATAGGTGTCCAAGTATTGGGAACTTGTTATCGAAGTGCTATTTTGTGTAGCTTGTTTGTGAATGATTACGTTTGAGATCTCGGACCAAAGGTCCGAGGAATGGAAAATTGATATTGAAGTGTTAATTGTTTGTTTCGATAATTTGGTTTTGACTTTCAATGTAATATGGTAGAATTGTAATAAATGAATTTCTGCATGATTAATGGATAACGATTGTATTTGAGGCGCCAAGAGCTATATGCTCAACATTTAATGAGCCCGAAGGGACAGTTCGAGCTTTATGCTCGATGTTTAATGAGCGAAAGGGACAGTTTGAGCTTTATGCTCAATGCTTATGAGCCCAAAAGGACGATTCGAGCTTTATACTCAATGCTTAATGAGCGAAAGGACGATTCGAGCCATAGGCTCATTGATTAATCTTGCCAAGGGACGATCTGGTTTCGATCCAACACATAATCTAAATGGGAAGAAATAGAAAAATGTTATGCATGTATTTGATTGTCTTGTGAATTGGGAAAAGCTTGAATCTTTGAAATAAAATGGGAAATGTTATATAGTTGAGTAAGTATGCATTAAATTGACTTTTGGATTGGGAAAGAGGCAATATGCCTTACATTTTGTGATCTTGCTTTGAATCCTTTCGATTATGCGGTTGTGAAAATCATAAATTGTCTTATGATATTCTAAATGTGCAATTGTGATAATCATGCGCTATTCGCGTAATGCATGAATTGGGTGAACCATCGATGATGGTTTCTCACCGAGTTCATAAAACTCACCCAAAATTTGCATCTATTTTCAGGTCTTGAAGAATACCCGTTTGACACGGAGTACTTTATGTGAGTAAAGTTAAAGGTCGGGATCGGTTTGTATGCGCATTAGTGTATTTTATTTTACGATATTACGTATTATTGAATAAGTCGGTTTGTAAAGTCAACGATGGGATTAATTGTATTTATGAAAAGGGCCTCGAGGCGATGAATTGTTTATGTAAATTGTTTTCCGTGATAATATGTGATGTGTATGTATGTGTGTTAAAAAATTTATCTTGAGTTTTGGGTGAGTGATGTACGCCACCTCGCGAGGCACGGACTCGGATATCACCATCGATGTCGGGTTGGTCTTGCGGGAGTGGGTGTTACATTAGGTAATATCGAGCTCGATAGTACGTAATGTATCTGGGCACAGTCTGAAACATAGGGTGCATGCATTTGAGTCGTGTCATTGCAGACCGTGGCAATTGATCCCTAGTCTGAGTCGTACGGGTAGAAATCCTACGTGTGCATACGTGTTAAGTGACTAAGTGAGAGAAAAGTGAAACCGTATTTAAATGTGAGCCCATGAATGTGTATGGGCAATGAGGAATGGGAAAAAGGAAACATCGATAATGAGAATTATAATGTACTGTGGTTAGAATGACTATGTCGGCCTAGACTGGTTAAGGAAAGAATTGATATCAAACTGAGTCCCCTGATTTATGTGGCAATATTACGGCGACAGAAAACAAACATGTCTAGAACTGGGAGAGGTCCACTAGAGATATGGGAAGCATACTGGTTATAGTAGGCCTAAGTGAGATTAAAAGTGCAGGATGATTAGGTAATTACGACTTTTTTGTATGTCATGAAAGGGGAAATATTGGCCCGGAGTAAAGTGTAGATGGTCCGATCAGGCATATATTGGTTCACTGCATTTGTGTTAGATATCAGTAGATATCATAGGTTGATGATGATAGCGAAATTGCACTAAGATCAAGGTTGTACCGTAACGGTCTACTTAGAACTGAAAGAACTGAAAGAGCAAGGTGTCTAGTGCCTAGTTGAGTGAGAAAAAGTAGAAATGATGAGATAAAAGCTCGTGAAACAGTTATGATCTAGAACACATAAGCTTGAAACTGAAATGATTATGTGACTATTGTGCTAAGAGTTTGGAAATCAGTATGGTAAAATCGTAAGGGAAAAAGACCGACTGATGAGTTCTACTAATTATGTATCGGGAAATTCTAGATTGATTGAATATGTGGATTTGGACACATAAATGATAAATGGATGGGCAAATAGATAAATGGATGGAGAGACAGTGGAGTTGTATCACCGATTTTGTCGTGTATTGGGGACTGTGAATACCTTATCATAGATTGTTTGAGGAAAATAAAGAAATACGAAGTAATAAGGAGATGACAGTGTATAAGTCAAGCTGTTATGACCTTAAAAAGGTCAAGCTGACACATTCATGATATAAGAAGAAAACTATGTAAAAAGAAGTACAATGACGAGTGGGAAAGGAAATAAGAATAAAGATAGTGAAACAATGAAAATGTTAATGAATCAAGGATAGTGATATATAAAGAGAGTTGTCGCATTTAAGTCGATTTACCGTTGGGAGTATCTATTGGACAGTATAGTTGATCATGATTAATGAAACGTAAGTGAAAGATACATGGAAATCATGGAGGAGATGATCAGTGAATGATTAAATACGTGCTTCTATAAGTGGCTATAAGTGTAAAGTTTATATTAGGTTAAAGTAAGATATAGGAGGACTGAATGTACCTTTATAAGAGGAAATGAGAAATGATTATGGCATCAGTTATTTATTTGAGAATTAGCATAAACGAAAAGGAGTCTTATGGAAGTCTGAATTGTATAGGTTACTAATTGGTTTCGGATAAAATCTTTGAGGTATAGATTCTTGAATAAGTGTGAGAGAAACTGTTTATGTGAGTGTCACAAGGAACCTTAGTGTAAGGAATGTTTTGATCTTTTAAATTATGACATAAACTTGTTCTGATTGAGATAGTGCTTAAGAATGATTGAAAAACAATTAGGGACACTAATTGGCTGAAGAGATTTTCGTGAATAGTATAAAGATGGTAGCAAGACTAATGGACAAACGGAAAGAAGTATGGACGAAATCAAAAGTGAAATTGAGGTTATCTGTATTGTATGTACGAAAATGTAAAGTATCCAACAACATGAGTGGAAGTTTAATTTGAAGTGATCCTATTGCAATGCGAAGCGAATAGAGCTCCATAGGTGAGGCAAAACTGTAAAGTAGCCCCGAACTGTAAAGTGAAATACTCAAATGAAGTGGAAATTGATAGAAGTCCAAGTACAGACGATTAGGTATTGGTATATATATAGATATATCGATGTGGATGACAGGAAATCGATTGAAAAGAGAAAATGAGTAAAGACAAGAAGTCCTAAGGAGAAATTGACAATGACGTGATACAGTGTTACCTTCATAAAGGGATTGCAAATACACTACTTGTGGACTCAATGAAAAAGCTGAATGATGTATGGTAAAGTCAACAAGACCCTAATAGGGAATTATGTGTGATAAGCAAATGGTAGTGACTATGTTTATGGACGGAAGGTGTTTGAAAGTGTTGAACAGTGAAAAAGAAAAAAAAGAACTATATGAATAATTAAGGAATTTGGTACTGATAATAAGCATACATCGTGTTTCTTCGAGGAAAGAGACGGGTATGAATGACTACTATCTTGACAATTCGAGGCGAGCAGACATTTCGACTAGTGAGCAGATAAAATTTGCAAGGAGCGGATCAATTCTGAGATATTGGGATTTGCAAAGAATGTCAAGTAGATTATGGGAAATTGTGAAGTGTTTCTAAAAATTGAGGTACTAACTAAAGGTAAGAATGATTAAGAGTGCAAGAGTTACAGTGGTGAGTCCTATAAGGAGTGCGAATATGCAGTGAAGTCGGAAAAACAATCTTGAATGATTCATAGAAGAAGTATGTGTGCAGATAAAAATGATAGAACAAGAAAGTGAACGGTCGAAGCTAGACATTCTAGTAACCATGTGCGAAAAGTGAAATTGAATAACTATGGGTATAGAATGAAGTGATTATTGCTTCAAGTGCTTATAGGTGTAAATGTTCAACAGGAAAAATGCTTGATTATGATCGTGTTACAAAGTTCGATTTTCTTGTAGGATATCTTGCTACTGCGCATGGGCCTAACGAGTCAAAGACCATAATGGATTTGAGGCTGTGATGGGTAAAACAAAGGACGGGACTTAGGAAGCTGCATAGGTTAGCTGAAGTAGATCAGGATCGGACAAATGAACTAGAGTAAGTGCATATCCGAATAAAGTGCGTTAACACTTTAGAACAGTAAATTGTCTAAGGAGAATTGAATGATTTCAAAGCATGAGTGCATTAGGTAAAGTATCCTTTGGTTATAGCGAAATGGAGCTAAATGTCATTCTATTGGTACCAAAGGAATGTGAATTGTCCCTGACGAGATAAAGGAGGTTATGATAAGTATCACCTTGACAAGATGAACTCAGAAGTGATAAAAAGGGGTATCAGTGGAACACGAATTAGTTTGTATGTTACTGTCGAAAAAGGTATTGGATTGATAAAATATGATAAGTGAATAGGTTCAAAATGAAAAAAAAAAAATGAACTGATTCATAGCATCGGAACTAAAGGTAGTAGTTACTCTGAAATTGGCAAGTGAGATACTTGAGATAGTAAGATTTGCCAAATAAGTGACTGAAGGACTGACTAAGGTTGTTCACTGTGACCTTTTGGGAAATGAATCATTGAGTGGAAAAGTGTATGGAACATGTAGGGATAATTGAGAACTATCATAGTGAATTATTGACTGAGAATTTCGAGGACGAAATTTTTATAAGGAGGGGGGAATTGTAACATCCCACCTCCGATTGGAAGGGTAAAGTAGTAAATTATCATAGGATGAGATCGATAGGGATTCATTAGTACCGTTCATGCATAATAGGATTGATACACAGTATCAATTGTGCACATAGAATTACTGTATATGCATTCATGATGATTCCCGGTTTGCGTGCATAAGACAATTTTATTGGGATTAACGTGGTTAATGGGTTTTAAAAATTATTCGAGTCGTCATAAATTGTTTTCTATTTTAAGGATTTTATGAATTTTTGGATTTTCGGAGTAAATTCGGATGGGAAAAACCGCCAAGTGGTGAACGGTTGATTTTTGATAGCGAAATTTTCTATCCAATGGCAATGTAATATTGGGTATATTATTTTGGAATTGAAATGAGGACCATTGTACTAAAATGAGTCAAATTGTAGTAGGATTTCTAAATCCTATCTATTATTTTGTCTTATTACTATTTTGTTTTTCCAAATGCCACTTGTCATTTTACCTTAATGGCTTTTGTCCTATGCTTAGTCTTTATCTCGGTTATTGCCTTAGAAAAGAAGGAAAAGAAGCCTTTTATTGTATAATGGGAGCATCATCAAGAAACCTACCTTTGTTTCCCTCATCTCCATCGTTTTCTTCTTTAAGAATTCCTTCCTCCAAAACTCAAGAACTCTTTTCTTACAACCAAGTTATGTTCTTGCCATGGAGAACCTACACATGTATGGTGTTAGAAGTGAGTGGAGAAGTGGTTGAGGTAGACTAGTAAGTAAAGAATTGAAGAGAATTGAAGGTTGAAAGCTTAAGAAGGTAAGTGTTTAAGTTAAGTTTTAATGATGTTTTAATTATGAATTTAATGACTTGGTTGTTAGATGCATTCAATGGGGGTTTGGTACATTTATTATGATTATTGATGCCTTAAATGGATGATAGTTATTGCTTGAATTAATGGGTATAAGATTAGGGTTGTTATGAATTGAAAGTAGGATGAGTGGTGAATGGTTTTAAGCGTGATTGTAATTGCATTTTGATGATGAATTGTGCATAGGAATTGGGAAATTAATGCTGCCAAAATGTGACTATTATCCTAGTGAATGTATGAATATTTTAGGTACTGATTTTGTGTTAAAATGAGATGCCTATGGTAGTAGGAATTGAATTGGTATGATAGGAAGTGAATTGGTGAAGTAAAGCTGGAAATTGAGTTTTGACCTAGTATACTGTTTTGATTATAAATAATTGTGTAGATGAGCAAATGAGTTGAGGTTTGTGCCCAATGAAACTTTGGTTTGTTGGCTACATTTTTGTGTGAAATAGGTATTGTCTAATTGTAACTCTAAGAGGTTGAAATTTGGCTTGGAAAGTTACTGTTTTGACTTAGGTGAACAGTATCCGGATTTATAACCTGATTGTTTTGATGATTTTCTAAATTAATTGAGAGGAATTAGTGAAAATAGTCTTCATGAGATTTGAAGCCTACATTGTTAGCTTTCCATTTCCACTGATCTTGCAATTTTTCGATCTGTATATTGGGAGATATGCATTGTGAAATATTGACTGATTTTGAGCAATTGGTGAAACCTAGCCATCAGTGTAGGTTTTGTGAACATTCTGATTAGAGGTAATTTTAGCAATTTATATGAAGTGAATTGGTTTGAGTGATCTTCTGAAGAATTGTAGAGGAAGTGATTATCTTGAAAATGGTATATATCCTGCTATTTTTAGAGAACATAATTGGAATTTATACTTTTTCAAAGACTGGACTGAAGTTAGGTCATGGGCTGCTGATCAGGGCAGAAACTTGAAAGACTGTTTTAAATTGGTTGGTGATGAAATTTGATTCTGAGCCCTTCATGAGAAGTGTAGTACTATGTTTTATTTTTTCATGGGTATAAACTATACAATTTTTCGACATTTGTACAAGGAGTTATACTGTTTGAAAAATCACTGTCCAATTTGAGTAATTTCAGGGGCAGCAGCCTTCACTGAAATGTTTGACATAATTGGCAAGTGAATATGATTTTGGGTTGTTCATGAAAGTTTTAGATAACATTGTGGTCTTGATAAGCATATTTATTGTGTAATTTTGACTGAAGAGAATGGAAGTTACTGAGTTTACCAAGTACTGTACTGTTTTAAGAGGTATTGCATGGGCAGTAGCTTTGATTGGATTTTAGCCACCCTTAGGGGTGAAATTGATTTTTATGGCCTTCATGAAACTTGTAGAGTCTTTCTTAATCTTTCCAACGAAATATGTCTTATAATTTTCTGATTGGTATGGAAAGAGTTATGACTGATTGAAGTTCGGTGTGGAAAAAGATGAAATGAGAGAAAGCATTTGGAACCTCGCCCCTCGCGAGGGCGACGCCTCGCCCTCGCGGCGAGGCGAGGTAAGTCGCCAAACTCGCGAGGGCAACAGCTCGCCCTCGCGAGTCAAAAAGGAATATATGTGATTTTTGTTTTAATTTTGGATTTCTGATTTCTTTGATGAATAACTTTTCCATCCGACGTCCGATTGACCTGATTCTTGAGGCATCGGATTAGTATAATATTGAATTTCATTTAGGAGAAATTGGGAATTTTGGAAGAAATTGGCGTGGACCCGGTTTATTGTTTTCGATCCTTTGTTTTATTTATTTTGGCTCTATAGAGGTCCGAATTGGCCGTCGTCAGCCATGGATTTCTTATTTTGAAGCGGATTTTCTGATGGAACAAAATGGGATTAGGCCGGGAATATCATGAACATGCATTGTGCACCTGCAAATTGCTTCATATGCATTATTAAAAGTTACGATTAGACAAGTGGTAATGGTTATATTTTTGATTATTATAGAGGCACATCTGGGCGTCGATCTACCGGCGTTCTTGAGACTTCAGATATTAGCTCGGAAATGCAGGTGAGTAACCTAGTGGGTTTCTCAATCTATATGTGATGAAAATTATGTGGTTATGCCATGTGGAGACAATGGAGGGATTATGTGTGTTTACTTTTGATTGATTTGGACCATAGGTGTCCAAGTATTGGGAACTTGTTATCGAAGTGCTATTTGTGTGTAGCTTGTTTGTGAATGATTACGTTTGAGATCTCGGACCAAAGGTCGAGGAATGGAAAATTGATATTGAAGTGTTAATTGTTTGTTTCGATAATTTGGTTTTGACTTTCAATGTAATATGGTAGAATTGTAATAAATGAATTACGCACATGATTAATGGATAACGATTGTATTTGGGCGCCACCGAGAGCTATATGCTCAACATTTAATGAGCCGAAAGGACGATTCGAGTTTTATGCTCAATGTTTATTGAACCCGAAAGGACGATTCGAGCTTTATGCTCAATGCTTAATGAGCGAAAGGACGATTGAGCTTTATGCTCAATGCTTAATGAGCGAAAGGGACGATTGAGCCATAGGCTCATCGATTATCTTGCGTCTTGGGGCGACAAGGTAGCAATCTCACTACATAATCTAAATGGGAAGAAATAGAAAAATGTTATGCATGTATTTGATTGTACTGTGAATTGGGAAAAGCACTGAATCACTGAAATAAAATGGGAAATGTTATATAGTTGAGTAAGTATGCATTAAATTGACTTTTGGATTGGGAAAGAGGCAATATGCCTTACATTTTTGTGATACTGCTTTGAATCCTTTCTGATTATGCAGTTGTGAAAATCTGTAAATTGTCTTATGATATTCTAAATGTGCAATTGTGATAATCTGTACGCTATTCGCGTAATGCATGAATTGGGTGAACCATCGATGATGGTTTCTCACTGAGTTCGCAAAACTCACCCAAAATTTGCATCTATTTTTCAGGTCTTGAAGAATACCCCGTTTGACACGGGAGTACTGTAAGCGAGTAAAGTTAGAGGTCGGGATCAGTTTGTGTCTGCATTAGTGTATTTTTATTTTATGATATTCTGTATTATTGAATAAGTCAGTTTGTAAAGTCAACAGACTGGGATTAATTGTATTTATGAAAAGGGCCTCGAGGCTAGTGAATTGTTTATGTAAATTGTTTTCCGCATAATATGTGATGTGTATGTATGTGCGTTAAAAAAAATTTATACTGAGTTTTGGACTGAATGATGTAGCACGCCACCCTCGCGGGGCACGGACTCGGATATCACCATCGATGTCGGGTTCGGGTCTTGCGGGAGTGGGGTGTTACATTCAGTCAAGATACAGAATTAATTATAGCATGTAACACATTCAATCAATATACCAAATCAAATACAGCATGTAACACTTTTGCAAGTAATACACTTTCGTTGAGTTAAAAAGCTCTGTCACTTTCATTGAGCTAAAAAGCTCTGTCACTTTCGTTGAGCTAAAAGCTCTGTCACTTTCGTTGAGATAAAAAGCTCTGTCACTTTCGTTGAGCTAAAAAGCTCTGTCACTTTCGTTGAGCTAAAAAGCTCTGTCACTTTCGTTGAGTTAAAAGCTCTGTCACTTTCGTTGAGCTAAAAAGCTCTGTCACTTTATTTACGTGTTCAATAACCACAATATTCTCTACATAATCATAATCACACAATTATGACACACATATAATTAGAGAACCGTTTAGGTCACTCGCCTGACTTCCACGCTAACGTCTGGAAGTCTCGGCAACGTCGGTGGCTGAAGTTCCAACTGTGCCTCTATCACCATTCAAACACTCATTTAATCAGAAACAATCATTAATGCACATGTAGTGAGTTCACAATGTGTACTATGCACTTTCGTGACGTTCCAGCATTATCTCTAAAATTCCCATCACAGTCTTTCCCCAATCTTAGAACTCAATTGATACTAAAATCGTTCACTTGATTTAGTAAATTCCTAGTTATACTCCAAATAGATACGGACCTTTTTTTTTTCGAAACCACACTTTACATTACACTTCCATCCAAAATCAAGAACTTAAAAAGACTAATTTAATACTTTCCTTATTCACAACGTATAGACCCTTGTCTCTAGTGCATAACAAATCTGAAATTATCTCAATTGGATATCGGTAGAAAAAGTTATCGCTTAAAAAACCAAAACACACTATCTGTGAACAGTAGCTCACCGCGGCGAAACCCAAATGCTCGTCGCGGTGTGCCTACGCCGCGACGTGCACCGCGGCGTGCACACTCGCCTACGTGTACGCTCGCATGCACCGCGGCGTGC
Organism: Erythroxylum novogranatense; assembly: GCA_029891385.1. Classification (NCBI taxonomy): domain Eukaryota; kingdom Viridiplantae; phylum Streptophyta; class Magnoliopsida; order Malpighiales; family Erythroxylaceae; genus Erythroxylum; species Erythroxylum novogranatense. The sequence continues at coordinate 108,941 of JAIWQS010000157.1, forward strand.
GATGAACACGTCGCGACGTGCGAGCATCCGAAAGCCTTCCGAAACCATATTTTTCAACAAATTCAATCCAATTTTTCCCATCTTTCAAAACACAACTTATCTAAACACTTTATCCTCACTAATACTTCATTTCCCACTCACTTTACACCATTACCATTCACAAAAACTCCAAACCTATCAAAAGTCGAAAACCCTAAAAACCATACAGATAAAACACTCAATCCATAACTTTTAACACTTAACACATGAAGCAATCATTTAATCAAGAAGAAAGGAGCTTTAACTTACTTGATTTAGCTCACAAAACCATAAACTCTTAGTGGTTTCATCTAAAATCCCTTTTCTTCTTCTCTTCCTCTTCTCCTTCCACGACATCTTCTTTTCTTTTTCTCATTTTCAAGCCCAATTTTCCCCTTTTATAATATACTAACTTATGCAAAGTCCATTTTGGCCATTCCTCTAACCTTAAGCCTTATACTCATAGGTATCTTGTCCAAATTGCCCCCATACCAAAATCTTATAATTTTACTATTTCAATTCAACAATTTCGACCCTTAGGGACTGAATTGCAATTCAATTCTTTCAGAATCACTCACTTCCATGCCTGTCAAATTTCAAATTCAATCAATTCATCTACTTTGACTTTCATAAATCTTTCCAAAATTCAATAACGAAAATCCCTAAATCATGGCATTAATTGGAGTGTCCATTGGACAGTCATTTTCAGTACCGGGAATCTCATCGGTATCCACTTCGCAATTTTACATAGAATATAAATAATTCCAATTTTATTTTTCAACTACAAAAATCCCATTTTTACTAAAATCACATAAGTCGGGAATTGTCACGTGTGCATGTACCATTATGTGCCTTTCCAAATTTATCAATCATATCCATATAAAAGCCAATTTATGCAAATATACAACCCATTCACAATCCGTGCCAACTTTTACCATTTTATCTTTCCCATCGGTGATGGGATGTTACAATTCTCCCCTCCTAATAAAAATTTCGTCCTCAAAATTTACTCTAACACTGAAAAGGGGGGTAGGGGCACTATTATCACATTCACTCATTTATTATTATTTTTTATTACATCACTCTATTCGATGTTCCATTAATAACATAAATCGTCGTTATCAATAAGTTTCTCAATTCTCAGTTTAACTACCATACCTTGTCAATTATATCCCTAACAAATTTCAGAAAGATTCAATTCATTAACGCCAATTTTGGCCTCATAAAAATCACATTAAACAATCTGAGTCACAATATCACTTCAAATGCCATGGTCCCATCTTTGTCATTGTTCAGTATGAACCACTTTATGTCACACTTAATTTCCCTTTTCACTTTGTATCTTATTGAATTACACATCGGTATTAGTACTCTGAACCTTCACATTCATTTTCCATATAGACACCATAACCATTGTACTCGGCTTGTAGAAGTATTTCGCTTATTACTTCACTCGCTAGATGTATCCCAAATTGCCTTGACTTCACCTCAGGGTGACCCATCCTTTTTGTCGTCTTACCAGGAATGAAGATTTTTGCCCGCAGTCACTTTACACTATACACTTTATGCTAAAAATTTTCCAGATGCATGAGTCTCATACCTCTATCCAATAGTCCCTAATACAAGGAACTCAAACATATATACATTCACTCAGATCGACATTTGTAGCCGCCAATCTTTCTTTTAAGGTCCCCTTTCAAGGACCTTTCTTTATTAGAAGTACACACATTTTATGTCATCAAAATTTTCAAATCCACAATTCGACTTTCTAAACTCCTTTTGCAAAACTGATGTTACCAATTCTTCTTTGGTAAATTGTTCCTCTTTGTCCTACTTTAACTCGTCACTGTACCCACGTTATTACACTTAAGTAACCCAGTATCCACATATGTGGTACATTACTCTACAAAGTTTTTATTCGATACTATTGATTTACACCATAACTGTATTAGGATAGGTTCCTCTATAAATCCTTCAATCTTTTCCCAATTCCCGTTTTACATTACTCACCATTAACCTGTCTATTTCTAAATAGATCAAAGTTTCATTTCTTCATACCCATTACTAGCACAACATTTTTTTAAAGACATATATCCCAATTCAACCCATACGACTACAATTTTCCTTAAATTCACAACATCAATTTACTATTGCAATATTTTGCATCTCGAACTCTTAGGGAAGTTTGTCGTAGACAGCACAACCGTGAATTTCTCAACTCAATTCTTTTTACTAAACTCACTAATATTGTCGCATATATTTTGGACACTTTTTCCCTTATATACAAGGTCTCTCATTGACAATTTATCGCTTGTTAACACCAAAAGATATAATCGCAAAACTCATTTTACTCATGTATGATTTCTTGAATAACTATAGCCTCAATACAGTAATATTATTACCAACTATCCTCTATCATCTTAGAATTTCCTTTGTCTCAACAAATTTTCAGCAGTTCTTTTAATTTCCTAAAGACTCCATCAGAGGTACATCTTGTAGTTCATCTACATATTTCCACAGTCTAAGATGTGGCCCAAATTTCACTTCACAATAACAAAAATGTCTCCTCGAATTGTTGAAATCCACTTATATGCCTATATGGTTGGACACTTTCCATTCACAAGGACATACACTCTCATTAGCCTTTTCTCACTCTTATACTTGAGTCTTTGTTATGGATGTAATTTCGCTATTTATTTTTTGACTCCCGGCATATTCATTTCACATTAGTTTCCTCATTGATCAAACATCGAATTTACCAACTTATCCTTTCACATTGGTTACTTGATACTTATCACACTATTTTCCATGACCCCTTGATCATCAATTGATTCCCATGATTTCTTTGTATTTCAAGACAAGTATATCAATTTATGTCATAATAAATATGATCAAAACATCATCGATAACGCAACTCAATGAGGAATCATACACTTTTAGTAACTCAATTATCCCAGTAGGTACCAAATCCTTACATCATACTCAGAGATATGTTAAAGTCAAATCTTCCATTAATCACATTCGCTAATACCACAAATCACCAATTAACTCTAGATAACTTATCTTTCCTTGTTCCAGCCCATGGTCGGGGTTTACCATATAGTCATAATAGAAACCAATTGTGGGCTTGTATGGGCCCCTGCACTTTTTCCCCATGATAACACACGTATTGATGGAGATTCTGCTCCAATTTTCTGGTATTCATCACTTTTCTAACATTTTCCATACTACCCCTCATGTATCACACATTTTATCACTTGTAAAATCATGTTCCTCTCATTTCCTCATCCATGTATATTCTCAATCCATTCAGAATTATAACTACAGAAGTACCAATGGAATGAACTCTTATTTTCACAGACAAAATATTTCGTTATGTCATCTTTTCTCACGTTTTACATCCGTGACCCATTGAATTATTTCTTTTAACCGACTTGTACACTTTAATCTCACTTTATCCACTTTTTCCTAGCAATTTCTCACTTACAAAACAATATAGTCCATCGTACTCATATCAACATAAATACAGTGAATCTATATCTACCTTTTTCTCATTTCCACTTATCCCATCTTATCGGAAACGCGAATCAAAATCATAATTGCCTAGTCATCACTGAGCTTTGATTAAACATAGGCATATCGTCATGCTAGATCGCAACTCTTATCGCCCTTTTTACCGATATCCTTCTCATGTCCAATTTAACCCCTCCAGGGTATCGCAAATTTCGTTTTCTTACAACCCAATTGATACACTTTAAGTCTCATTATTCAAGGTGTTATCACTTCTTTCCGAAATCAGCCCATGTCAATGTTTTCACATGCATAACATAGTCAAGGATTATGACCACAGTACAATGTGAATGGAATTTAACAATCTGTAGGACCTCGGCCTCTCGGGCCTCACGCCCTACGGCTTCACTTTTCCCATTTCCAATTGTCTATAATCCACTTTGACTCATATACTGATATATCATTTCTTTTCTCACTCGAAAACACTTAACACTTTTTCATGCGCATAACTCATACCCATAGGACTTAGACTAGGGATCAATTGCCAAGGTCTGCTATGACATGTCTTTACTGCATACGATTTAACCTATCTTTCTAAGAATGCCCAAGTAAGTTCGTACTTCTGGGCTCTGATACCACCTAAATGTAACACACCACTCCCGTAAGATCCGAACCCGACATCGATGGTGATATCCGAGTCCGTGTCCTGCAAGAGTGGCGACTACATCACGCATTCAAACGCAGTATACTTTTTTTTTAACAATCACTAATATCACATTGAGCGGAAAACCATTTATAAATACATAACTGGTAGTACACTGACCACGAGGGTCCTCAGAAAAATTACACCATAAGATGATCCCGAAGTCCTCTTATTAATGCAGACGCAACTGATCCCGATCTTTTCAATCTCCCTCCAGCGATTGCTATATGCCCGTTGCCTAACGGGGTATTCTTCTGAGTCCTGCAAAACAATTGCAGATTGTGGGTGAGTTTTTGCAAACTCAATGAGTTACCATCATCGATGGTCCCCTCAAACTGGGCAAGAATATCAATACTCAACGGGTTTTCACATTGTTGCCCATTTGATCACAATTTCACAATTCATATATATTTAACTTTATTTCCTACACTTTCACAGGATTACACAATCGCACTTTACGAAAATCCACATCCTTATTTAATACATACACATCACACTAATTGCCCATTTATTATTGATGTGTCCGGTACCTATACTATCCCATTGAAGGACTCATTAATATCTGTCCCTCATCCGACAGTGGATACAGGGCTCATAAATATCTGTCCCTTATTCTACAGTGGATACATGGCTCATCAATATTTGTCCCTTATCCTACAGTGGATACAAGGCTCATTAATATATTGAGCCTGAGGCTCTAATCACTTATGAGCTCAAAACTCATTTTCACACGTTGAGCTCAAATCTCTGGAAGGTGGCAACTCGGTCATCAGCCATAATATTTCATATAACATCAAACATGTCACTACTTGTCATAATTTCACAAATCGAAATAACCCATAATCATATTCAGATCAATAATTAGCATTTTGCGGACATTGATCAATATCAGAATCAATTCTGACGTGTAACACATTCAATCAATATACCAAATCAAATACAACATGTAACACTTTTGCAAGTAATACACTTTCGTTGAGCTAAAAAGCTCTGTCACTTTCGTTGAGCTAAAAGTTCTGTCACTTTCGTTGAGCTAAAAAGCTCTGTCACTTTCGGTGAGCTAAAAAGCTCTGTCACTTTCGTTGAGATAAAAGCTCTGTCACTTTCGTTGAGCTAAAAGCTCTGTCACTTTCGTTGAGCTAAAAAGCTCTGTCACTTTCATTGAGTTAAAAAGCTCTGTCACTTTATTGACGTGTTCAATAACCACAATATTCTCTACATAATCATAATCATACAATTATGACACACATATAATTAGAGAACCGTTTAGGTCACTCACTGACTTCTCAGGCTAACGTTCGGAAGTCTCGCAGCGTCGGTGGTGAAGTTCCAAGCGTGCCTCTATCACCATTCAAACACTCATTTAATCAGAAACAATCATTAATGCACATGTAGTGAGTTCACAATGTGTACTATGCACTTTCGTGACATTCCAGCATTATCTCTAAAATTCCCATCACAGTCTTTCCCCAATCTTAGAACTTAATTGACACTAAAATCGTTCACTTGATTTAGGAAATTCCTAGTTATACTCCAAATAGATACGGACCATCTTTTTGTTGAAACCACACTTTACATTACACTTCCATCCAAAATTGAGAACTTAAAAAGACTAATTTAATACTTTCCTTATTCACAACATATAGACCCTTGTCTCTAGTGCATAACAAATCTGAAATTATCTCAATTGGATATCGGTAGAAAAAGTTATCGCTTAAAAACCCAAAACACACTATCTGTGAATGGCTACGCGCGTGAGAAGCAATTATCTTGTGGCATATACCTCGCCGAGGCGCACCATGACGTGCACTCTCCCACGTCGCGGCGTGTACGCTCGCATGTGTCGCGGCGTGCACCCTTGCGTGTACCGCAGCGTGTGATGAACACGTCGCGATGTACGAGCACCCAAAAGCCTTCCGAAACCAGATTTTTCAACAAATTCAATCCAATTTTTCCCATCTTTCAAAACACAACCTATCTAAATACTTTATCCTCACTAATACTTCATTTCCCACTCACTTTACACCATTATCATTCACAAAATCTCCAAACCTATCAAAATTCGAAAACCCTATAAACCATACAGATAAAACACTCAATCCATAACTTTTAACACTTAACACATGAAGCAATCATTTAATCAAGAAAAAAGGAGCTTTAACTTACTTGATTTAGCTCACAAAACCATAAACTCTTAGTGGTTTCATCGAAAATCCCTTTTCTTCTTCTCTTCCTCTTCTCCTTCCACGGCATCTTCTTTTCTTTTTCTCATTTTCAAACCCAATTTTCCCCTTTTATAATATACTAATTTATGCAAAGTCCATTTTTGTAACACTCCACTCCCGTAAGACCTGAACCCGACATCAATAGTGATATCCGAGTCCGTGCTCTACGAGGATGGCGTGTTACATCACTCAGTCAAACCTTAATATACAAAAAAAATTTATAACTCTAGCAGATTTATGGCCGATCCCGACATCTTTTATCACTCACCGGTGATGCTATATCGCTTGATTGACTTATGTGGTATTCTTACGAGTCTGAAAAATAAGTGCAAATTTTGGGTGAGTTTTGCGAACTCAATGAGTGACCATCATTGATGGTCCTCTCAATCTTGCAACAACATCAATTTACCATTATATAATCGCATTGTTGCATATTGGATCACATTTCACAATTTGCATACATTTAGCTTTATTTCATAATGTACTTTTACAAAATTTCACATTTCACATTCTCGAAGTTCACATTCATACATTTCATATCGATACATGCATATGAGACTCACTTCCATTTGTTATTCATTGTTTGTGACCGAGTGCCTAATCTTGTCCCTTTATAAGGCTCATTAATATCTATCCCTTACCCGATGAATGATATAGGACTCCTTATACGTTGAGCCTGAGGCTCTAAATCACTTATGAGCTCAAAGCTCATTTTTACACGTTGAGCTAAAAGCTCTGATCGGTCATACAACACTCAGGCATATAACAATTTTTTCATAATTTCACATTTATGTTTATTGTCACATCAGTATAAGGCATTTTGCCTTTCATGCAATCAAAAGCATTTCAAATCAAATGCATAAGACGTGTGCATGTAACATTTTTCCAATTCATTTCAGTGTTGTGACCGGCGCTGGCTCGTCCCAATAAGGGCTCATTAATCGTTGAGCCAGAGGTTCTAAAACTGTCCCAATAAGGGCTCATTAATCGTTGAGCCTGAGACTCTAAAACTGTCCCAATAAGGGCTCATTAATCGTTGAGCCAGAGGCTCTGAATCACTGTGGGCTCGAGGCCCAAATATATACGTTGAGCTAAAAGCTCTAATAGGTGGTTGTTCCGGTCACAACTGTTATTTTCTGTTCATGCGTTAACGTATGAACTGCCTATGCCACAATTTATCACATCCTTTATGCACGTATGCATATAACACAATCAATTTGCCTATAGTTGGCACAATTTACGTTTATGTATCACAATCAATCATATGATTATAATTATCAAATGCATATGACCCCTTGCATGTAACACTTTTCCAATTATTTCGTTGTTGTGATCGAGCGCCTAAAACTGTCCCAATCTGGACGCATTAATCGTTAAGCCCGAGGCTTTGAATCACTGTAGGCTCGAGGCCCAAATACGTTGAGCTTTAAGCTCTCGATGGCTGCTCTGGTCACAACTGTTATTAACTAATCATGCATAGAATGCATATGCCACAATGAAACAATGTTAACAACACAATCAATCCCAAATAAGCACATTCGAACACATAGTTCACAATTAATCACACTGAAATCGCATATATCACTTCTATTCATATTTCAAACACGATACTCAGACAATATTGCACTTCCATGTCATGTTTCTTGATACACGGACCTTACATTGGAATCCACGATCGAGACACAATTCCACCATTATTCTCAAAGAATTATAAATAAGGAATTATAAGCAATTAATAATGGAGAAACCAACTAGGTCACTCTTAATAGTTTCAGGCTTAACGCTGAAAGTCTCGCAACGTCGGTGGTGACGTTCCAAATGCGCCTCTATCACAATTCAAACACTCGTATTATTACACATTGCCCAATTAGAGCTACTTAATAATGCACATGTAGCAATTTAAAGATATGTACTATGCACTTTCGTGACATTCTCGGCACTATTCCACAACCTCCAGTCACAGCCTTTCCTAAAATTTAGAAACTCAAATAGACACTAAAATCATTTAATCTGTTTCAGAAATCCGAAAGTTACTCTCCAAACATATATGAACTAAAACTTCTTTTCTTCATAAAACTTGTAGCCCGTGACTCTAGTTTACACCAAATCACAAATCACCTTTAAGAATATGCATCTGAAGAGTTATGGTTTAAAACCAAAACATATCTGTCGAGGAGCGATAACTTCGTCATGGCGAAGTCCTTAGCTCGCCACGACGAGGGCTTTCGCACACGTCGCGTCGTGTGTGCATCTGCAGCCGCCGTGTGCGCAACCCTCGATTACTGCGCGCATGAGGTGCTGCGCTTACGTCTTGCCATGGGCGTCTTGATCATCTCGTCATGATGCGAGCCTAAATTCCTCCCGACACCTGATTTTTCAACACTTTTCAATCAAATTCTTCCCATCTTTCAAAACATAATTCATCTAAACATTAAATCATCACTCACATAACATTTTCCAACTCATTTCAAACCAATATCAATCACAAACATCAAAAATTATGCTTGATCATAAACCTAAAAATCACACATTTCCGTTAACCACTTCTAACACATAATCATGCCTTAACTAACATCAAAACATGTTTTATTCAATTGATCAAGAGGGAAGATATTTATACTTACTTGATTGGCTTCAAAAACTTCAAAGATCTCTCAAAAACCCAATTTTTTTCTTCTCTTCTTCCTCTCCCACGATTTCCTCCTCTTTTCTCATTCGAAACCCTAATTTCTCCTTTTATACCCTTAAAAGGGTGAAAAACCCATCTACCCTTTCTTTAAACCCCAAGTCTTAAAACCTTATGTATTATGCCCAATTTGCCCTTATACCAATTCTTATAACCTTACTACTTCAATTCAGAAATTTAAACTCTTAGGGATTGAATTGAGATTCAAATCCTTCAGATTCACACACTTTCATTGTTTTTTTCATGCCTATCAATTCTCATTTCAATCAATTCATATTCTTTGACTTTCATAAATCTCTCCAAATTTCAATGGCTCCAGATAGAAAAATTCCCAAATCATGTCGTTAATCTATGGTGTCAATTTAACAGTCATTTCTAGTACCGAAAATCTCATCGGTACTCACTTAACAAATTTTATGAAGGAAAACACATAACTCAGTCCAATTAAATTTTTTCAAACCCAAAATTCTCATTTTTCACAAACATTACACTAATAGACACATCAGGAAATGTCACGAGTGCATGTACAATCATATGCATTTGCAAAAATTACTGTTGATATCAATATAGAAGCCATTTTATGCATGAGTATGCCGAGACATGTGCACACTCACAATTCGACCCAAATTTCGATTTTATCCTTCTCATCGGTGATGAGATGTTACAATTCTGGCCCTTCCTCTAACCTTAAGCCTTATACTCATAGGTATCTTGCCCAAATTGCCCCCATACCAAAATCTTATAATTTTACTATTTCAATTCAGCAATTCCTACCCTTAGGGACTGAATTGCAATTCAATTCTTTCAGAATCACTCACTTCCATACCTGTCAAATTTCCAATTCAATCAATTCATCTACTTTGACTTTCATAAATCTTTCCAAAATTCAATAACGAAAATCCCTAAATCATGACGTTAATTGAAGTGTCCATTGGACAGTCATTTTCAGTACCGGGAATCTCATCGGTATCCACTTCGCGATTTTACACAGAATATAAATCATTCCAATTTCATTTTTCAAATACAAAAATCCCATTTTCACTAAAATCACATAAGTCGGGAATTGTCACGAGTGCATGTACCATCATGTGCCTTTCCAAATTTACCAATCATATCCATATAAAAGCCAATTTATGCAAATATACAACCCATTCACAATCCGTGCCAACTTTACCATTTTATCTTTCCCATCGGTAATGGGATGTTACGATTAATGTATAAGCAAGGCTATTTTTCAGATTGGCCTTTATTGCTTCTATCACTCTCTCTATAGCATAAAAAATGTAACCCATTGTTGGCTTTTCTTCACTATCAGCCAACCAAAACACCCTCACCAAAGGATCAAAAACTCGGATAACAAATTGACATTGCGACTAAATTCTCTATCTTCTCCCAATATAATACTACAAACCTCCATTCCAGCATTAAACCTAGCATGTTGAGATGCAACCCATTTATCACTTGTAAAAATTTGCTTTAACTTTTTCTTCATCTAAGCAAAAGACTGAAGTGATAAAAAATTTGTTGCAAATGTTGTCACAATGCTGACATAAATTTCTACCATTGGTAAATTCCTTCTCATCAAATTCAAAACCTATGCAAGATTATAAATGAATTTTGTTACCTTTTAGATTTCGCGATAGTCTCATCGATAATAAGAAAATATCTAGGATCCCCTATATTCTCGGTATTAATTCAATGCGATATGCAACCTGAGGAGTCCAAAAATGAATTATAGGTATCTTGCAACCTTTTCTCTGCCACTTTATAAACGGAATCATTGTCAATAATAAACTGAACAATATTTTTCGGCCCTACTTCATTCACAACTTCATCAAATATCTCAAATAAAGTCTCAGCATTTCTAATAAGGCCAGATGCATCAATAGATTTCAAAAACATATAGCCATTTGAAGAATAAACCAAAAAATTTATAATAGGCTCTTGTCTCTTATTTTTCCAACCATCACACATAATTGAACAACCATAAGTACCCAAACTCACTCTGCTTTAAGCCAAATAAGTTCTAATTTCATAAGCAGCACAACTTAAAAGTTTACCTCTTAAGTCATCAATCGATGGCCCTTTGTATCCTAGACCATAAAAGGCTATTGCATCCATCATAGGTTGATAATAATAAGACTTAGAAGCATTGAATAGCGAACCTATATCATACCACTATCATTTCTTGCCATATCGACATTGTGAGTTGCATCTCTTGATTGCATTACACTACTGAATTGAAGGTTGGGCTTCGAGGAGTTGTTAAGTGGTGCAAAGAAACTAGTCACTGCCTTTTCTCTTCCTCACATCAGATTCTTCCCGATCCCGAGGTGAGATGGAACACTACCATTACCACTACCACTTCCACCTTCAACATTTTCATAATCACCATGGAAACTAGAAAATGAACTTCCATTACCAATTTCAAAATTAGGTCTTTTCCTCTATCTTTCTCAAATTGATGTTCTTCAACAATGTTTTCATCATCACTTCACATCATGACTTACTTTTTTACATGCTTCCACATCTCCTTTAACCCCAGCTAAATGCCTTTTTAATCGAGTAATTCCTCCACCTTTTAAATGCTTATTACAAAACAAGCAAATGGTATGATTTTTTTGACCGGGAACTGTATCAGGGTGAGCTCAAGTTGGATTACTATATCTTCTTGAAGTAAGTTGATTGGGAGTATTTGAGCTTCCTTTCCATTTATCTATACATAAAAACAAATAACATATAATTTTAGTACACAATGACAATATGCATATCCATCTTATATAATATAACTCATTTTGTATAATTCAAAAGCTAATAATTCAAAACATTCAACATATATAATAAGTAACACAAAACATACTCCAACAATTTGCAATTTCAACAATTACAAAACAATCATAATGTCATTTCCATTCTATCAATTTCTAACAATTTCCAATTCCAACAATGACCAAATAATCATAATATCAATTTCCAATTCCAACAATCACAAAACATTCATTATTGTATTTCCATTCCTATCAATTTCTAACAATTTTCAATTCCAACAATAAAAAACATTCATTATTGTATTTTCATTCCTACCAATTTCTAACAATTTCCAATTCCAACAATGACAAAATAATCATAATGTAAATTTCTAATTCCAACAATCACAAAACATTCATTATTGTATTTCCATTCTACCAATTTCTAACCATTTCCAATTCCAACAATGAGAAAATAATCATAATGTCAATTTTCAATTTCAACAATCACAAAACATTCATTATTGTATTTCCATTCCTACCAATTTCTAACAATTTTCAATTCCAACAATCACAAAACATTCATTATTGTATTTCCATTCTTACCAATTTCTAACAATTTCCAATTCCAACAATCACAAAATAATCATAATATCAATTTCCAATTCCAACAATAACAAAACATTCATTATTGTATTTTCATTCCTACCAATTTCTACCAATTTCCAATTCCAACAATCACAAAACATTCATGATTCATGATTCCATTACCAATTCCAACAATTTTCAACTATCACAAAACAATCATGGTTCTATTATCAATTTTAACAATTTTCAATTCAACAATTACAAACCATTCATAATTTTATTAACAATTTCAACAATTTTCAATTCCAACAATCACAAAACAATCATAATTCCATTTCCATTTCAACAATAACTAATAATTTCCAATCCGACAATTATAAAACAATTATAAATCCATTATCAATTCCGACAATTTCCAACAATCACAAAACAATTATGATTCTATTACCAATTCAACTTCTAACAATCACAAAATAATCATGATTCTATTACCAATTCTAACAATTCCCAATTACAACAATGACAAAACATTTATAATTTTATTTCCATTTCAACCATTTCCAATTGAACAATGACAAAACATTCATAAATCATAATTCTATTGCCATTTCTAACATTTCCAAACACTTTTCATTTCAATTCCAACAATTATCAATAATTTCCAATTCCAACACAATATTTGGGCATGTATAATTTTTCTTTTACAATATATCAAATATGAAAGACAACCTAAATCTTAAATGCATAGTTTATCATTATAATTAATAATTAAAAAGTAAAAAGGTGTTTAAATAGTTTCCTTAAGTATGTTGTAAACTATGTATGTAATTGTAAATAGAATTGGATGTAATCATGTAAATGATTAATTTACTAAAATAAAAATCTACAAAATTTAATGCTTTAATTTTGTGATTTGATTTTATATATTTTGATATAATAAAAGTTCAAACATATATTTCTAAACTTTTATTAAAATTGTTAATTTTAGCTAATATGCATTATGTTTTATTAATTATACCAATTGATTTTATATATTTTAATTTTGCATATACTAATTGCATTTAACTTCTAATGTTCTAACTTTAACAAGATAATTATTTATAATTATAACATAAAATTTTCAATTGATAACAATTGTCAAAATCCAAATCAATACCAAAGTACCAAACACAACTTACAAAACAACATACTTTCATTTTCAATTTTCGGTTTTCCTGATCAACAACAACTATCTTGTAACATCCGTTACCGATGTGAAGGGCATATCGGTATTTGGGTGGATTGAGCGATGAGTGCATTCATAATTGAATTGCGTATAGTGACCTCGTCGATGATAAATGAGATTAATTGCACATGCATACATGGTGACATGCATTCATGATTATTCGGCATTTAATTGTGATTGTGAATTGTGAGAAGCATGTGAGATATGAGTTATTAAGAACTAAGTGATAAGTGGAATTGAGTAGTCAAATTGGTTAGATTGCAAGTGATTGAGAATTTAAAGAGTATTGAGTTGTATAGTTGAATTTGAGTGAGATTGGAAGTTTAGAGAAGTGGAAATGTTAAATTGAGTATAGAATCGAGTGTTTTATATTTTGAGAAATTATGAGAATTTTTCTGGAATTTTAGAGATTTGAGTTAGATAGAAAAATTGACCTAGAGGCTGATAATTGTGAATTCGGTTAGAAAGTGAGTGAGATATAGCATGAAAATTTAAAGTTATGAGTTTAAGAAATTTTGGTGATGAGCGGTGAAATTAGATATTGGAATTAAGAGATTTAAGGGCCGATAGATTTTGAATCTCGGTTGAAATCATACTGAATATATATATATATATATATATATAAGAGATTTGGGAGTTAGGTTTTAACATTTTCCTTTACCTTCCTCCTTCTCAAATTCGGCGATTGCGAGCTTCTCCTTGGAGATTTAGTTGGTTTCCTTTCTTTGTGAGTGAAAGAGTTGTTAGAGATCGGGAAATATTGAGGTTGGCTAGCGTTGAGGTTCATCGTGCTTGGGAAAGGAAGGAGAAGAAGCTAGAGATTTGCGGTGATTTTAGGGTTTCAAATCGATCATTTGACTTGGTAAGTATTCTTGTGTTTAATCTGTATTTATGGTTATTGTTAGCATTTATGGCATGATAGAGTAGTTGAATGAGTGATTGGGTTGAGAGAGACATCATTAATGGCGGAAATGCGATTTGGGAGAACAGACCGATCGCACGTCGCGATTTAATTAGATTAAAATGTTTAATTGGCGTCGCGACGAGCGGAAGGCTCTAGACGCCATGACGTGTGGTTAATAGGCGTCATGGCGAGTGGCGAAAGTCCACGCCATGACGAGGCTAGGTGACGTCGCGGAAGGCGTGAAATGGACTTCACGCCATGACGAATGGTTTGCCGCCTGGAGCATCCTCTGTCTTGTGACGAGCGTGTGAGGTTTGCGAAGAAAGAATTTGAGATGAAAGTGATTTGGGTTTTATGACATATCTTTTAGTGTAGACCTCCAATTGAGATGATTTTGATTCGTTGTGAACTAGAAAGAGGTCTACAAGTGTGGTATTAATTGAGAGTTGAATTATTCTAGAGGGATCGTGAATTATCGAAAGTGAATCAAATCTAGTATCGATTGTGACCTAAGTGTTATAATGTCAATTAGAGTTTGAATTGAGGACTTCATGATTGAGATAGGCCTAGTGAATAGTGAATTGCGGTTGTGAAGTAAGAGATAGCGGGATTGGATTAGAGAGTTGAAATCATGATCATGCATCATATCATTGCGAATTGAGACATGTGCATTAGTGAATTTGATTAAATGAGCAATTAGTGATGAAAATTTACTTGAATTGATATAGGCGCGTTGGATCGTCGGACCACGGACATTCTTGGGACTTCGAGCGATGGCTTCGGAGTTACGGTGAGTAACCTAGTTGGTTCCTCGGCTTTTAGGTGATTAAATGTCTATGAGTGTGCATTAAATAAGTGTTAAAGTGAGTGATATAAATGTAAAGTGGTGAGCTAAATCGATAGATAATAGTGATTGTGTGAATGTGATTGTTTATAGTCGTGAGACTAATGTCTTTGAGATTATAAGTGAATACTACGAGAATGTGAATAAGTGTTACGAGTATGCTAAGTGTAGTGGAATGAGATACATGTGAAATGTGTTATAAATGTGAAGTGAATGTCTTTGAGAATGCTAATAAAAGTCTTTGTGAATGTGCCATTTAGTTGCCGGTGTGAGTGTTACGATTGCGAGATAAATGTGTCGAGGTTGTGATTAAATGTGAAATGTGTTGTGAATGTGAATACTTGAGATAAGTGAATGAAGTGATATCTACTAGAAATGTGAGCATTTTGAATGCGAATTAGTGTAAAGAATTATGAGTAAGTGTTTTGGTGTGATAAGCGAGTGAAGTGATATATATATATATATATATATATATATATATATATATATATATATATATATATATATATATGCGATAGTATTTGTGTAAGTGCATGCTAAGCATGAACATAAGTGGTAATGTCAGTTGTATTTGGAGTTTAGTGATCGAGCTTTAAGCTCGATATCGGTGAATGGGCTAAGGCCAAAATGGCGATAGTGCATACCGGAGGCTCTCCTACTTGTCTAAAATGCGATTATTGTGAAAGGGAATAGTGCATACCCGGAGGCTCTCTATCCCATATGTGAGTGGGCGATAGTGCATACCCAAAGGGCTCTCTACTTGCGGAAAAAGTGATTAGTGTGAAAAGTGCCCGTGTCGGAGACGGTGATAATGCTTTCGTCCTGGCAATGACATAAAATGAGAATTTGCATACATATGCATCTTGTGTAGTGAAATTGAGAATGTGTATGAGTGATACATCGTGACTAGTGTGAAAGCGTCGCCTTATATGTATGAAAGCGACAATGCGTGAGATGAAGTGAAATGTGATAACTTCTCGGTGATGTGTTTAATTTGTCATTATAGTGAAATGTGAAGTTGTTGATAATGTTCAAATTGTAAATTGTGAGTATGTGATATATTGAATATATATATACATGAGTTGGGTAAACCATCGACGATGGTTTCTCATTGATTCATAAACTCACCCAACATTATAATTATTTTTCGAGGATCGAAAGAGTACCCGTTGGACAACGGGAGTATGATTACATGAGCGAGTCGAGTTCGATGTCGGGATCGGTTCACGTCTGCATTAGTGTAGTGATGTCTTATATATATTGAATTTCTGCAAGTTATTCATATTGGTGATTTTGTTCGATGGGCCTAATTTTTTAGTGTGTGAGTAATTTTGTAAAAGACAAATGATTTCAAAGTTTTAAATTGTAGTGATTGCTCTAGTACACCACCCTCGCGGGCACGGGCTCGGATATCACCATCGATATTGGGTTGGATGCGGCGGGAGTGAGTGGGTGCTACATTTGGTATCGTCGAGAACCCATAAGTACAATCTTACATAGGCGTTCCGAGAAAATGTGTCAAATGCATGCATCTAAGTCATGTCTCGTGACAAAGATGACAATCGATCCCGATCTAGCATATGAGTCACATGCATTAGCATGTATCGATCGTTTGAGCGGTTCATGATAGTGAGGAAAATGATAATGTGTGAGAATGTGATAAGAGAAAGCTATGTACATTCTGAAATCATAGAGCGTGCATAGTTTGATCCAATAAGAGGCGATTAAGTGTATCGATAATGATGGATATATTAAGGACATGCGACACCGTGTTATATCGGGCATATCCTCAAATGTAGGATATGAAGTTATAGTTATGGATTAATAGAGATATGATAGACATGGTAAGAGGTCAAGCGTATAAAGTGGATGAAAATAAAGTGTTCTATGATATAGAAAAGTTACAATTGAGATTGATTACCGTGACGGGAGTTATGAATAATGATTTATGGTGAGAATCAATTGTCTTAGTGAGAAATCAAGAATGATTGTGTATAGCTATGAAAATGATTGAGTGTGATAAGTTAGTGGGTATGAGACAATTATGAAAAGATTAAATTGTAAAATCTTGATAATGGTAGATGAAAAGTGATTAAGGTTCAGCTGATTTGCCTAAGTGAATGCATACCTGATTATGGGAACCCCGTGGTAAGCGAAAATAGTAAACTTAATTGTCTTATTTGTGGAAAAGGCATGGGAAGCAACTAATGAGTTAGTGGAAAATTGCCAGTCCGATTCTTATAGAATGAAAGTGTTTATGTTGATCGATTGGGAATGAATAGAGATTGTATTCGATCTTCTTTTACGGAGGGTGCAAAAGAAAAGTTGTTGAGCTCAGATTTTATTGTCCTTTAAGCGTACATTTGATAATGGAATCACCCTTATGGGTGAAAGGATTGGCGTAAGTGAATATGATATAGGAGGAAAATAGGTGGCCTATTAAATAAGTTCGATTATAATTCATGTGGCCCCAAGTTCGAGATGAGTTAGAAGCGAAGACATGAGAATGTTAGTAGCGATCAATTGAAAATAAGTGAGACAATTAATGATCGAGAAGCGGTACCAAAAAGAAAGGTTATCGAGAATTAAGTGGGATTTCGGTGTTCTTAGTAGTATGGGCTACTAATGAGTCAATCGATGTGAGTGCCTATTCGGATATGATGTGGTGATTATAGCGATGCATACAAGATATTAGTGTGAATGAAATTGTTTAAATGCCTTCTGAGCCTCATTACAAGGAATGCTCTAATCTTGTAATGCATGATATGAATTACTTTTATTGGGAAAAAAATTTATGCGTAATCAAAATTGACCTTCTCGAGGGATTAAGAGTGGTGATAAATAGTGATGAGAAATAGTTGATTGATAAGGTTTTGGCGAGCAGTGTTAATGATTGATAAGGTTTTGTTAATCCGTAATCTGATTTAAGAGTGATCTTTGATGAGATAAATTTTGAAATGAAGAAAAGGAGTCCTAATCTAGCGGAGACTCAGTGTAAGAGATAAAATATATTCTTGAAAAAAAAGTGTACATTATGTTGATGAGATGACTCGATTGTGTAAGAGAATTGTTGAATGTTGAGGAAATGTTAATTGTGAATATGAGAAGAATATAAATTTATGTATGTTTTGTGCAAGTGTGATTTGAAAGTACAAAGAGATATGATGAATGTGTTAACAACGATTAATATAACGATGGCAATAAATTGGGTTATGTGGAGAACTAAGGTCTAGGAAGTTGTGTCAAAATATGTTGCGATGAAACCGAGAAAGTAATGAGAAAAGCTATTCCTCATCGGAGATAATCGATTTTATAGAGTTATCTGAATTAATTATGGGTATCGGGAAATTGGTGTACTCTTGAAGAGTAAAGTGTCCCAATCGTATTTAAATTGGAAAGCCACTTTATGAGCACCGATGATCGATTAAATGTGTTTGAAAAGTGAAGATGATAAATTGGCATCGTTGAGGAAATTGGTAATCATGTAAGTTTCATAAGAGTAAATCTTAATCGATCGAATGAATAGTGAATGATTTAGTTTTTAGTATGGCATTGGGAGATTCAATGGTGATAGAGATAGTGATAAATTGCGAAATTTTCGAGGAAAGTATATATCGAGATTTGGGGTTATTGAGAATTAGCTGAATCTTGGATTAGTCAAAGCGGTGTTAAAGATTTTCAAGTTTTAGGCTTGTGACAAAATGTTTAAAAAATGTGTGAATGGTATAACGGGTAATGGTAAAAGAGAAAAATTGGAGATTTTGCAATAATTAATGAAATGTCCCCGAATAGGGTTATGAGGCAAATCGTTGATATAGTGCAAAGTGATTCTATGTATTTGGGGGTAAGTATAACTTCGTGAGCTATACTATGATTAATTATTTGAAATTGTTGTACTGAGTGTTGCTATGAGAACATGGAGATTTTAAATTGTACAGAAAAGTTTATGACTATGCAAATCAATAATGATCGAGATATTTTGGGAATCTGAATGATTGGAAAAAGAAATTAATCGATTGCATAGTCACAAAGTTAAGACAGTGATGCAATAAAATGGATTGAACAGAAATTCAATAGAGTATAAGTTTGTTATTGGTGAGTGTTAATTGTCAAACTGGAAAAAGGGCAAAAATAAAATAGTATGAATTATCGAAATTCCAAATCAATTGTGTAGTGTAGATAAAGTATTGGCAAAGACCTATGGGGTGTTGAAATTTGTGAACCTTGGAGAGGAATTGAAACTGACTCCTATTGTTGAGGATAGTGATGTGTAAAGTGTAATTAATAAATATGTGTAGAAGGACAAAAGGAATTTATTAGAGAAATTGCAAAGAGCGATCGAGCCTAATATTGTCGTAGAGTGTATCGAAGAGAAATTGATGGTCCGAATGAAAAGTCGTATGATTATATGTGAGAGTAACCAACAGCCCTGACTGTTGGAGATAAATGTGAAACTGATGTGTTTGGAATCTATAGGGTCATGGGATCGATGTGTAGTCTAGAGTGAATTACGAGTCAAATGAATGTTTTATGAGTGTAGTGTATTATGTTAATGAGTAATTGAATTGAAATAGAATTGAGAAACCCAAAAAATGAAAAAAATGAAATGATTTGAGTGAATTGAGGCCATTGGAATCTTATGAGATTAGTGTTTTAACACTAAAGTGATATAATCTGTTAATCAATAAATGAAATGTTTCAAGGTGTATCACATCATTTGATACACTTAGATAAGATAGAGGAAAGAGGAAGCTGGATTAGTTATAAAGTGGCCTCTATGTGACCGTGATATGAATAGAACCAAGGATTAGAAATTGAGTTTCAAATCTAAAAGATGATTAGGGCTTATTAAGCGTTATATGAATTTGTGATCGTATTATTGATAGCAAAAGTGAAGCATTGTGAGTAATTATGAGGAATCGGTTAGGATAAGTGTAAAGATAGAGGACGGATAAAGAGTGATCGATTGTATTGACTCAAAGATATATCGATCGAAATTGATTATATAGTGAAATAAGTGAGAGACCATATAGTAATGAGTAACTCCCCGCCTTCACGATCAATCAGATATGAAATTTCGAGGACGAAATTTTATTTAGGGAGAGAATTGTAACATCCGCTACCGATGTGAAGGGCATATCGGTATTTGGGTGGATTGAGCGATGAGTGCATTCATAATTGAATTGCACGATATAGTGACCTCGCGTCGATGATAAATGAGATTAATTGCACATGCATACATGGTGACATGCATTCATGATTATTCCAGCATTTAATTGTGATTGTGAATTGTGAGAAATTGTGTGAGATATGAGTTATTAAGAACTAAGTGATAAGTGGAATTGAGTAGTCAAATTGGTTAGATTAGCAAGTGATTGAGAATTTAAAGAGTATTGAGTTGTATAGTTGAATTTGAGTGAGATTGGAAGTTTAGAAGTGGAAATGTTAAATTGAGTATAGAATCGAGTGTTTTATATTTTGAGAAATTATGAGAATTTTTCTAGAATTTTTAGAGATTTGAGTTGAGACGGAAAAATTGACCTGAGGCGATAATTGTGAATTCGGTTAGAAAGTGAGTGAGATATAGCATGAAAATTTAAAGTTATGAGTTTAAGAAATTTTGGTGATGAGCCGGTGAAATTAGATATTGGAATTAAGAGATTTGAGGGTGATAGATTTTGAATCTCAGTTGAAATCGACTCGATATATATATATATATATATATATATATATATATATATATATATATATAAGAGATTTGGGAGTTAGGGTTTAACATTTTCCTTTACCTTCCTCCTTCTCCGGCGATCACGAGCTTCTCCTTGAGATTTCGTTGGTTTCCTTTCTTTGTGAGTGAAAGAGTTGTTAGAGATCGTGGAAATATTGAGGTTGGCTAGCGTTGAGGTTCATCGTGTTTGGGAAAGGAAGGAGAAGAAGCTAGAGATTTGCGGTGATTTTTAGGGTTTAAATCGATCATTTGACTTGGTAAGTGTTCTTGTGTTTAATGCTGTATTTATGGTTATTGTTAGCATTTATGGCATGATAGAGTAGTTGAATGAGTGATTGGGTTGAGAGAGCGGCATTAATGGCGGAAATGCGATTTGGGGAGAGCGAACCAATCGCGCGTCATGATTTAATTAGATTAAAATGTTTAATTGACGTCATGACGAGCGGAAGGCTCTGACGCCGCGACGTGTGGTTAATAGGCGTCGCGGCGAGCTGGCGAAAGTCCACGCATAACGAGGGTTAGGTGACGTCATGGCGAAGGCGTGAAATGGACTTCACGCCGCGGCGAATGGTTTTTACGCCGAGGCGAAGGTCCGTCGTGGCGCCATGACGAACGTGTGAGGTTGCGGCGAAGAAAGGAATTTGAGATGAAAGTGATTTGGGTTTTATGACATATCTTTTAGTGTAGACCTCCAATTGACATGATTTTTGATTCGTTGTGAACTAGAAAAAGAGGTCTACAAGTGTAGTATTAATTGAGAGTTGAATTATTCTAGAGGATCGTGAATTATCGAAAGTGAATCAAATCTAGTATCAATTGTGACCTAAGTGTTATAATGTGACAATTAGAGTTTGAATTGAGGACTTCATGATTGAGATAGGCCTAGTGAATAGTGAATTGCGGTTGTGAAGTAAGAGATAGCGGATTGGATTAGAGAGTGGAAATCATGATCATGCATCATATCATTGTGAATTGAGACATGTGCATTAGTGAATTTGATTAAATGAGCAATTAGTGATGAAAATTTACTTGAATTGATATAGAGGCGCCGTTGGATCGTCGGACCACGGACATTCTTCGACTTCAGCAAAGAGCTTCGAAGTTCTGGTGAGTAACCTAGTTGGTTCCTCAACTTTTATGTGATTAAATGTCTTTGTGAGTGTGCATTAAATAAGTGTTAAAGTGAGTGATATAAATGTAAAGTGGTGAGCTAAATGCGATAGATGATAGTGATTGTGTGAATGTGATTGTTTATAGTCGTGAGACTAATGTCTGAGATTATAAGTGAATACTCGAGAATGTGAATAAGTGTTACGAGTATGCTAAGTGTAGTGGAATAAGATACATGTGAAATGTGTTATAAATGTGAAGTGAATGTCTTTGAGAATGCTAATAAAAGTCTGTGAATGTGCCATTTAGTTACCGATGTAGAGTGTTACGATTGCGAGATAAATGTGCCGAGGTTGTGATTAAATGTGAAATGTGTTGTGAATGTGAATACTTGAGATAAGTGAATGAAGTGATATCTACTAGAAATGTGAGCATTTTGAATGCGAATTAGTGTAAAGAATTATGAGTAAGTGTTTTGACCGTGATAAGCGAGTGAAGTGATATATATATATATAGATATGCGATAGGATGTGTAAGTGCATGCTAAGCATGAACATAAGTGGTAATTAATCAGTTGTATTGGAGCTTAGTGATCGAGCTTTAAGCTCGATATCGTGAATGGGCCTAAGGCCAAAATGGCGATAGTGCATACCGGAGGGCTCTCTACTTGCCTAAAATGCGATTATTGTGAAAGAGAATAGTGCATAACCGGAGGGCTCTCCTATCCCATATGTGAGTGGGCAAGAGTGCATACCGGAGGGCTCTCCTACTTGCCGGAAAAGTGATTAGTGTGAAAAGTGCCCGTGTCGGGACGGTGATAATGCTCGATCCAACAATGACATAAAATGAGAATTTGCATACATATGCATCTCGATGTAGTGAAATTGAGAATGTGTATGAGTGATACATCATGACTAGTGTGAAAGGCGTCGCCTTATATGTGTAAACGCGCAATGCATGAGATGAAGTGAAATGTGATGACTTCTCAGTGATGTGTTTAATTTGTGATTATAGTGAAATGTGAAGTTGTTGATAATGCTCAAATTGTAAATTGTGAGTATGTGATATATTGAATATATATATACATGAGTTGGGTGAACCATCGACGATGGTTTCTCATTGAGTTCGCAAACTCACCCAACATTGCAATTATTTTTTAGGGATCGAAGAGTACCCCGTTGGACAAACGGGAGTATGATTACCTCGAGCGAGTCAAAGTTCGATGTCGGGATCGGTTCACGTCTGCATTAGTGTAGTGATGTCTTATATGTATTGAATTTACGCAAGTTATTGAGATTGGTGATTTTGTTCATGGGCCTAATTTTTTAGTGTGTGAGTAATTTTGTAAAAGACAAATGATTTCAAAGTTTTAAATTGTAGTGATTGCTCTAGTACACCACCCTCAAGGGCACGGCCCTGATATCACCATCGATATCGGGTTGAATGGGCGGGAGTGGGGTGCTACATATACTATATCTAATATCTATATTACTATGCGAATACCAACAGTCACCCAATTTAAAATTCCAATTTCTAAATTACAAATACTGAAATGTAATTTCAACTTCAATTCTTCAACATTGTTGAATAATCAAAAACCTTCAAAGATAACGTAATTAACTTCAACTCTTCATCAATCACAACACAAATGACAAACCCTTCGAGCAGTTGCTTCAACTTCAACTTCCTTCCATTCATGTCAACACAGTAGCAAGCATATGGCCGCCAATTTCAACTTCAATTTTCAACTCAACACCAGTAGAAAATAGAAATACAACCTAAACTAGGCTTCAACTTCAACTCAACACTAACAGAAATAAACCAATTCAGAAATTCACTGGTGTTATACAACCATCGACAGTCAACAATAACAATCACAAATTCATCATCCAACACAATAAAAAGTTAAATCAAGTAGAAACAAGTGAAAAACATGATGAATGACAGAAATGATAAAACACAAACCCAGAAAAAACCTTCGATGGTGCGACTGGTCGATTGGTGGGCCGGCGATGTTGCGACAGAGGGAGGTACCTGGTCACTGGTGCGGTGTACGGTGGATCTCAGCGAGTGGCGATGTCTTCAGGTGGCGACGTCTTCAGGTGGCGTGTACAAAGGTTGAAGACGAGTTGATGAAGACGCGAGGTGAGCACGAGACCACGAGTTCACTACAGAGGAGAAGAGGAGGAGATTAGGGAGGGGCGTTGACTCGGCGTCGACGGTGAGAGTGAGAGAGAGAGACGGTGAGAGTGAGAAGCAGGCGGCGGACTTCGAGAGCGCGACAGAGAGAAGACAGAAGAGAGTGAGAGGTGGTAGGTAGTCGCGGGTGGGGGGGGTAGATTTTTAAGGTTAGATTTTTTTTTTGCAAAATGGTCCTTGAAGATTTAATTTTTAACCGAATCACCCGGAAGTATCCAATATCCTCAGTATCGGTCGGTACCGATTGAAACTTTTTACCGGTACCACTTACACCCGTACCGGTACCATTTTCCAATTAGTACGGTACGTTTCGGCCGATACCGACCGATATGGTATGAAATTCGTATCCCTAGTTTTATTACTAACAATAATTATAAATCAAATAAAACTTAAAAATAAATTATTTTATTTAAATTTATTTTAATATTTTATATAATATTTATTAATAAAGTATTAATAAAAATATTTTATTTTTAAAATAAATAATTTAAAATTATTATTTATAAACTAATATTTATTTTATATATTTTAATTATTAAATCAAAATTTATTTGAAATTTATATATTTTAAAAATATTTTTAAATTCTAATTATATTTATTAATAATTATTAAATTAATTTTATAAATTAAATTAAAATTAAAATTATTATTTATTTTATAATTTTTGAAGATAAGGTTAAAAATATACAGTACAACTGTACAATATGATAATGAACTATTTTGTAATTTTTAAAAAATTCAGGGACTATTTCATAAATTTAAAAAATTAAACAAAATGGTACCCGGTATTAACTGGTACCGATATAATACTGTACCAGAATTCAATCAATACCAAGTCCAGTACAATATTTGT
The DNA here is from genome assembly GCA_029891385.1 of Erythroxylum novogranatense. Classification (NCBI taxonomy): domain Eukaryota; kingdom Viridiplantae; phylum Streptophyta; class Magnoliopsida; order Malpighiales; family Erythroxylaceae; genus Erythroxylum; species Erythroxylum novogranatense. The sequence continues at coordinate 134,282 of JAIWQS010000157.1, forward strand.
AGCATTGTTTGTAAGCCAAACTAATATAAATCGATTGGGTTCTTCTCTCTCTTCTCTTAACTTTCATATTCCCGTATTATATTGTGTATGTGTCTTCATTTCAGTAGGAGGCTCCTTCAATTCTAAAATAGGTTCTTTCAATTTATAACTTGCTAAAGGTTCATTTTATTTCAACAAGCACCTTCTATTTTAAAATTGTTTTTAACTGGACTTATTCTTTAGCAAACTTACGCCGTTTAACGTGCTTTTATAAATCGATGGGTTCTATTGTTTTAATTTTTAACAGATACCTGTCTTTATCCAAATTGAAAGTAGTTTGCGAAAAAATTTTAAGCCACACACAATTCAACCCCTTTGCATGTGTTAGCTTTATCATTTGATATTAGAGCAAGGTTTCACATTTTTGTGTTTTACAATACGTGATAGATCATGGCAAACACCTTGAGAAACTTTGAAGAACAATATGTCACAAAGCCTCCTTACTTCAATGGAAACAACAACTCATACTAGAAAGAGAGAATGACCATATATCTCCAATTTGTAGATATCGAAGTATGGCAAGCAATTAAAGTTGAAGCTACAATTCCCACTTTTGATAACATAGAAGTACAGACTAGTGATAATAGGAGAAATGTACAACTAAATGCTAAAAAAATCACTTAATATGTGTATTGTCTTTAGAAGAATATGAAAAGATATCCTACTGCTTCGGAGCAAAAGAAATGTGGGATAAACTTCAAGTTACCTTTGAAGGGATGAATGAGGTACAAAAAAACATAGAATAAGTCTTTTGGTACATCAATACGAAACTATTGGCATGAAATAGAGGGAGACCGTAGATGAATTCTTCAGACACTTCAATAACATCATCACTGCCTTGAAGAATCTAGGAAAAATATATCCCAATGATGAGCTCGTAACGAAGATTCTAAAGTCATTACCAAAGGAAAGGAGATCTAAGGTAATAGCTCTAGAAACTGCAACGGATTTAGATACCATTTCACTTGACTAGTTACGAGGAAATCTGATGATCCTTGAAACCGAGCTTAGGTAAGATGAAGGATCCTTTTATAGAAAAGGAATGGCACTAAAAGTAACTGGCGAATCAAATGGTGATAAAAGCGACATTGAGTTGTAGATAAATGGAGATGATGAATTCAACTTTATGGTCAAGAAATACGCATGTTTCTAAAAAAGAAGTTAATAAAGAAAAGAGAAGGAAACAAGAAAGGCGGAAACAACAGGCCCCTATCAAAAGGCAGCAACAGTAGTAGCAATATACAAATCATATGGTATCACTACAAGAAGCCTGGGCACACTAGATTGAGACAGTCCCTCTAGAGATTCTAGCCAGTTTTCTCTATACCTTCCGCCTTTAGTTTAGAGATTGGATACTGCGCTAACATGCTCTCATTCAAATTCAAAAGGATAAAATAGAGAATAGGAAATTTAGAAAGTAAGCTATGACTGCAACTTGGTCTAACAAGGATTTTAAAAGCTTTGAAGAAAATGAACATGAGGAAGTTAGCAACGTCTGCTTTAAGGTTAAATCAGGAGACGATAAGATACGTTTCAAAATAGAGATAACAGAAAATCAATGGATAGTTGATAGCGGCTGTTCAAGACACATGACAGGTGAAATATAATACTTCAACTATATTGAAAGAAAAGATGGCGGTAATGTTGTCTTTACAGACAAAAATAAAGCAAAAATCACCAGAGTTGGTAAAATTGGTAATTCTAACTCTACCTCTATTGATAACGTTCTCTTTATTGATGGTTTGAAACATAACCTATTAAGTGTAAGTCAATTATATCGTTTAACAGAATACTATCGTCTGACAGGCTCCCGTTGTTTTTAATTTTTAACAACACACGTCTTTATCTGAATTGAAAGTAATTTAAGTCATACACAATTCACAACTTTTACTTGTGTTTGCTTTACCATTTACATGTTAGGCTAGTTTGATGAGACTAGCGATTGCGCATATCAAACCTAAATTTCGTTATTTGAACTGTGCCCTCGAAAGGGAATTTCTAGGGGAGCCTTCCGACAACACATTCTTCCAACATGCCTTCTTATAATGCATCCTTCCATATACTCAACGGACCTCTTGGTAGTCATAATCTCCAAAACCAAGACGCTGAACCCATAAACATCACATTTTTTACTTACTATTACACACAAACTCGAGTGCCATGTACCCTGATGCACTCAGAACATATAGCGATCCAACATTGGCATCAACCTGGGTAGGCCAAAATCCACCACTTTTGGTTTGCTAGAAGCCTAGAACCATATGTAAGAACATTGCTTGATTTATATTGTAATGGCTGACATTTGATTGGTGCAAATAGACGAGGCTCTCAACAACCCCAAAATTATACTGAACCTGTTATTCCAAGAAAGAATAAGGTACATGATCCTTAGTGGAGATGTTAATACAAACTCTCACTAGAGACTAACCCATATATAAGGAGCTGCAAGGATGAAGTCCAATAGTAACCTTAAAGCGCAACAAGATTTTAATCGAAAATTTTGGTTTTTAAGAATTGGGAATATATGGGATTATGACTAACTTTTAAGAGTCAACTCATTACTTTAAATTTTATGTACATTTTAGTAAATCTTATAAAAATTTAAAAATTAAAAATGTTTGAATTATTCATTACATTGTAAAAATTAAGAATTTAACATGTATTTTAATGTAAATATTAAAATTTTAATTTTTTTCTAATTTTGTTTTACATACGCGAAATTAAATTTATGTTATTATTGTATTTTTTCACTTGCACAAATTACCTTATTATTCATCCATTTACTGCATATCGATGGAGATTCCTTATCACTACAAATTCTTGGCTCGATTGACGTCCATCATAATCTTAACTCAAACATGTAGCTGTAAGATATTTATGGATCGATTGAATTTTGCATACCTATATCCATGATTGTTTTTGTTTTCGTAATATGTTGATTTCCTCTCTTATTCTTCCTTTAATGTGTTTCTTCAATGGTTCAGAATCTCTATTGAATAAGTTTTTAAACTTATATAGCAGCACCAACCGACATGTCATTTGGTAATTAGAAGAGGGGGAAAAGGGTCTTTGACCCATTTGAGATCCATTATTTAATATCCAATAACCATTACCTTGGGTGCTTTTTATGGGACTTAAAACTATAAGTCACATGGGACATTAAATAGTCTAACAATCTCCCACTTAACTCATGTTACGACTTAGTGATCCAACAAGAAAACTTTAAGTGCACACAATACGTGGAATCGATCAAGTCATCCTTAATTGAATTAAGGTGATGGGATCATGGCGGTCACAAGTTATATAACCTGATTCTTTCCATGTATCACAGAATCAACTCAATTCAACAAACTTTAAGTGGGTAATTCGGTAATTGTTATCTCACAAATAATAATTATTGTGTACAACATAATATAGATAACCAATAAGTGAGCAAAAACATATGACTGTAATTGAATTCACAAGTGTCATAACAATTCGAGCAAGACAATGATATGTATATATACATGTTTGATACATATACATGTTTGAATACTATGCTAACAAGGACTTATCCATAAGACCCATCCGTTCAACATGACCAATAAATGTTTTGGGTAGTAAACCTTTCGTTAATGGATCCGCTATCATAAGATCTGTATCAATATACTCAATTGATACTTTATGTTTTTGCACTTCTTCTTTCACAGACAAATACTTCAAATCTATGTGTTTCGTACCCTTTGAATATTTGTCATTCTTAGAGAAAAATACGGCTGCGAAATTATCACAATAAATTCTTAATGATCTGGTAATACTGTTGACAAGACTAAGACCTAAGATAAAGTTTTGCAATCACAATCCATAAACTGTGGCCTCAAAATATGCCACTAATTCAGCCTCTATAGTGAAAGTATAATTGACAGACTACTTTCTACTTTTCCACGAAACTACTCCTCCAACTAATAGGAACATGTAATCGAATGTAGATTTTTGTGAGTCTACACAACCGACATAGTCTGAATCCGAGTAACCTATCACTTTGAGATGGGATGATTTTCTATATGTGAGCATATAGTCCTTGATGCCTTGTAACCATTTAAGGACTTTCTTTGCAGTTTTCTATTGGTCCATTCCAGGATTGCTTTGATATCGTCCTAGCATTCCAATAGAAAAATTGATATCTGACCTAGTGCATGTTTGAGCATACATTAAGCTCCTAACTACTGATGCATAAGGAATAGACTTCATGTCCTTACGTTCCAAATTATTTTGTGGACATTGCATTAGACTGAATTTGTCCCTTTTTTGAATTGGAACTATCCATGCGAAGCATTGTTCCATTGGAAATATTTCTAATACTTTCTTGATATAACCTTTTTAAGATAATCCTAACAATCCTTGTGATCTATCCAGGAATATTTCTATTCCTATCACATAGGATGCCTCACCCATATCTTTCATACCAAAATTATTAGAAAGAAAATTATTTACATCATGTAACAAAACAATATTATTCGCAGCAAGAAAGATATCGTCAACATATAGGACTAATATAATGAACCCGATCAAGGATGTTTTCTACAAAACCATAAGAATTAATGATATCATTAAACTTAAGATACCATGTCGGGAACCTTGCTTCAATCCATATATTGACTTCTTTAATTTACACACTAATCGTTCCTTTCTTGTGGTCACGAAACCTTTCGATTGATCCATATATACTTCTTCTTCTAAGTTACCATTTAGAAAAGTGATCTTTACATCCATTTGGTGAAGCTCTAAATCATAATGAGCCACTAGTGCCATAACAATTCTTAAAGAGTCCTTCTTTGAAACTGGAGAGAAGGTCTCTTTATAGTCAATACTATCCTTTTGAGTATAACCTTTGGCAATAAGTCTGGCTTTATACCTTTCAATGTTGCCTTTTGAGTCACGTTTGGTCTTAAAGACCCATTTACAACCTACTTGTTTTTCACTTTCTGCCAACTTAACTAATTCCCAGATATTGTTATCATCCATTGATTTCAACTCTTCTTTCATATCATTGAACCATTTTTTATAATTGTTACATTCCATGGCTTGTTTAAGCGAGACTAGATCCTTATCAATGCTTAAGTCACATTCATGTTCAAGTGAGTAAATTTCATAGTCACTTGAAATAGTTGGTCTTCTCTGACTTACATACCTTTGTAATGCTACTTCTTTTGACATCACTTGATCATTTATAACTTGAACATCATTAGCTTGTTCGTCATTAATTTGTTCAATTTGTGAAATTGGAACATTAATGAAATATTTTTCGTCGCCTCAAGAAGGAATGTCAAAAAGACCACAGATGTCAGTGTGTATTAATTCTATTAATGTGTTGCTTTTTGTGGCTGGATGCTTTGATATATGTTTGGTTTGCTTACTTTTAATGTAATCCACACATATATTCCAATCAACAAAATTCAATGGAGGTACGATTTTATTTTTAACTAACCTTTGTATTATTTCCTTGGATATATGACCTAATCTTTTATGCCACAAAAAAATAAAATATTTATTATGTGCATTACGTTTATTTCCTATAATATGATCAACATGGAACAAAGATTTAGCAAAATCAAGATCAAGATCGAAATGGTATAAACAATTAATTCAAGTACCATAACCATAATAGTACTTATGTATATACAATGAAAAAAAAACACCGTTTCCAATCTTAAATTTAAAACCATCATCATCCAACTTTGCAACAGAAACTAAATTTCTAGCACAGTCAGGAACATAAAGACAATTTTTAAGATCCAGATGACACCCAGTGTCAAAGATCAATCTACACGTCCCAATGCCCTCTATTCGTGTCTTCATTTTGTTCCCCATAAACAAGAATTTTTCAGTTCTGTTTATGGTTTGGATTGAAAGGAATCCCTATTTAACATGTGACACATGAGTAGTTGCACCAGAATCTAACCACCAGGTATTATTAGGCACTTTAATAAGATTTTATTCAAAACATACTGAGATATAGTATGTACCTTTCTTTTCGAACCAAGCCTTTCTTTTAGGACAATCTTTCCTGAAATGAGTAGACTTCTTGCAGAAGTGACACCTTTTATCTTTATTGATTCGGACCTCATTAACTCTGCTGAGAGCTTTGTCCTTATCTTTGCCTTTCTTTCCTGGTTTGTTTTTGCTGCTACTAGCTCCCTCATGAAACGTGAGATGAACGGAGTGTTCCTTTATTTTCTTCAATCTTCCTTCCTCCTGAACCAACATGGCCTTTATTTCATGAAGGTTCCATTTTCCTTAATGGTGTTATAATTCACCTTAAACTAGCCAAACTCTAGAGGAAGGGAGTTGATAATGAATTGTACCAAAAAGGACTCACTCATATCCATAACCATGGATTTCAGCTTTGCAGTTAGGTTTGATATATGAGTTACATGATCATGAATGGTCTGTGACCAATTAAACTTTTTGGTCGTCAGCTCACTCTTTAAAGTCCCTACTATGGACTTGTCAGCTATATTAGATTGAGAGTATTCTTTAAGCTTCAACATGAACTCCTTTGCATTGTCCGTTTTAGGCATTGAGGACTTTATATTTTCTATGATTATCATTCGCATTAAATTTAAGCTCAACCTGTTAGACTATTCTCAAGCCTCATAATAAGACTTGTCAGCTTCAAAACTAGTCTCAATTATGGTTGCAGGCCTTATCTTTAAAACTATCGCCAAGTCCAAATCAATTACACCCAGTTGGAACTGGATTTGTTCGGACCAATCCTCATAGTTCAGATCATTGAACTTGATCAAGCCATTGCCTAAGGCGAACAAACTAACAGACGTTACATCTGCGTGGGTAGACGTTGGCGAGTGCAACGACTTCCAGGCCCAAAAATCATATTTGGACTAATTTATTGTGCCTTTGGGCCATTTAAGGACAACATAGGATTAGTAAATATTTGTGGACTTTAACCCTAAGTAAAAACAATGTTTTGATGGAATATAATGGATTATTTAATTCATAATTGATCTATTTTCTATACATAATATAAATTTGAAAATTAGTGCCATATTATATATTTCTTTGGTACTTTGAATATTTTATATTATGTAATAGATGGAATTAAATTTTCCTATTATATGTTGAGTGTAATACATGACATTGATACAGAAAAACCACATGTTTTGATGCTTTTTGGTTTGATGATTTTTGAATATTAGTAACATTCTCACTGTTTAAGCGAAATATAATGGTCATGAATGTATGGTTCTTGAAACTAAAGGTTGAATATTAGCGTAATGTTCTTGAACTATTATTGTTGAGAAAAGAACCGAAAAAAGGTTTGCTTCATGTTTATGAGAATACTGGAAAAAAAAAAGGTTTGCTTCATGTTTAAGAGAATAATTTTTGTGTTTCTGGACTGTGGTTTTGTTCTGTTCTTCTATGCCCATACATTTCCGAAAAATTGATACTCGATTTTAATGGTGGAAAAAAAAGGAAACGAACAAAACAAAACAACACGTTCATGAGTTGATATGATGAAACCAACTTATGGAAGAATGATGTTGTGATGGTTTAGATTAAGGAAATCCATGAAACACAAATCATTGGCTTGAGGTATAGAAGAAAACCCATTACAGAATACATTAAAAAAAAACCAGAAGCATCAAAGTGCACGCACCAGACGCTGCACCATCGTCTCCCTTTGACACTTCTAGTTTTTTTTTTTAAGTTACCTTCTTTCATGAAGTCTTCTTCATACCATAATCATAAAAGGATGGTTTCCAAAAACTATCTCAAGCCTTACCTTTCCAAGCATGGCAATATAATAACAGAGGATGGTTTCGTTCGGTTTGGGATTTTCGGTTCTCTCTAATGTGTATGTCACTTACTATAACCCGTATACATTACATATCAACATTGAACATTCATTTTCGTTTCTGGAATTTCAATCCATCCAAAACCATTTACGTTGATAACGCACTGTGTATGAAGTTCAATTTAATATCCGAAAACCATTAAAACGAAAATCATCAAAACTTGTGTTTTTTATTACTATGTATGTTTGTCTATTTTTGTATTCCTTTCATGGTAGTGCAACAAAGAAACTAATGTCATTACAAGTACAGAAAACACCAAACGAACAAACAACACAATCATACAGAAACGATACATGGTAGATAAAAAATTATGCAACACCTTGCTTTGATACCAATTGTAAAACATTTATGGATCGATTGAGTTTTGTGTACCTACATCCATGATTGTTTTTGTTTTCGTAAGATGTTGATTTCCTCTCTTCTTCTTCCTTTTATGTGTTTCTTCAATAGTTCAGAATCTCTATTCAATAAGTTTTTAAACTTATATAGCATTACCAAATGAACCAACCGATATATCATTTGGTAATTAGAAGAGAGAGGAAAATGGTATTTGACCCATTTAAGATCTATTATTTAATACCCAATAACCATTATCTTGGGTACTTTTCATGAAACTCAAAATTATAAGTCATATGGGTCATTAAATAATCTAACAGTAGCAACATACCCAATAACCATTATCTTGGGTACTTTTCATGAAACTCAAAATTATAAGTCATATGGGTCATTAAATAATCTAACAGTAGCAACATCTTCGACGTCTTATAGAGTGGTTGAATTTGCAGGCACTTTAATTGTACATGCGTGTGACTGTAGTAATAATCTCTGCGCTTTCGTGGGAGACAAAAAACAAAGAAGTAGAGGAGGAGCATGTTGGGGGAAAACGTTGAGTTTAGGTCAGTTTGTTAGGATTTGAGTCTTAAGTCATGGGTTATTAGAAATTTTGAGAAGTGATTGTACTTTTATTCATTTACGTGAAAAGGTCATAACTGAGTTTATCAAAACAAGTCTCTCTATTAAATAGGGATAAAGATATGTATTATCGAACCTTTTCAGACTTTATACTTTAGAAAGACTTCTACTGAATATTGTTGTTGTTGTTGTTGCCGATCACATGTAAAAAAGTTAACAAAAGAATTTATTTCATAATTTTATGAAATAGGTGAGTTATATGAAAATTTTTAATCATAACATATTTTATAAATTTTATTAAAAGTATTTTAAATATTTTTATATTAATATCATTGTATTATACAAGATAGTCTTTTATATTTATGAAATATAATATAGATAACTAAAGAGAATTTATTCTAATATTTACGGTTGAAAAATAATACTAAAATTATTAATATAAGATATGATATGTTAATAACTATTCAATGTCATTACGACTTAAAATGTTTAAATTATAGAAGTTTAATGTCTATCTTATGTTATGTAATGGTATAATTTATAATCATTATTTCTATTATATATTAGATAAATTAGTAGATGTTGCTAATAATTCTTAGGTTTTAATATAAATTATTTAATGAATTAATAATAATTTTATATTAAAATTTAGGTACTATAATAAATAAGGTCGGATCAAATTTAATTAGGTGACTTAAATCGATCAAAATTTGGAGCCTAAATTTGATTTCAACTGTTTAGATAATCTTAAAGTTATCATTTTAATGTTAAATTTATCGAACCTAAAATTATTATCGAGAACCACGTCAAATGTCTTAATTGGATGGGAGAGTCGCCACCATTCTTTTAGCCTCCCAACAAGTGGACCTCTTTGGCATAATCTTATGTTGCTATTTTAAAGATAATAATACCATCCGATGCCAGTCATGAAATTTATCCACCAAGATAAAATAGAAATTTTGTATCGTGAAACCTTACACTAGTTACATAACATTAAGGGTTTTTTTCTTTATAAACAAAAAAAGATAATAATACTAGCTATTCAAGTCTTGGTTATCATTGGTGGGCTTCAAAGCCCCATCTCATTGACCCAATCCAATTCCTTCATTTTCGCGTCGCTGGCAATTTCATTTTAAATATTACCATTCTTCCTAATTTTGTATAAATAGTTATTTTGTCACCTCACCAAAACTTGACAAAATATAGTTTTATTTACTAATAAAGTATATACTTCCTATCAAGGTAAAGGATTTTCGAGAGTAAATTCAAATTATAATTAAGTAAAAAACCATAGTATTACCAAAAACAATTTCGATATAATTGAACTATTTTAAGATTATAAAACGAGCTAGGCGAGGATAGAGGTTGAAGAAGTATTCTAAACGTGAGTACATCCTGCTAAGCTCTACATTTGAACAGATCATCACTATATAATAACAAGAAAGCAGTCTCTTTTGAGTAACTTTACACTTAAGTAAGATGTTCAATGAGGAAAGCACACTAGAAAAATATGTTTCTTGGGAAAGGATGAACTTAATGAGTGTACAAGAAGCAGAAGTTATACTTAGAGCATACTCCCTCCGATTCATAATAAGAGTCGTTTTAGAAAAATACATGCTTATAAAGAAAGTTAATAAAATTATAGATATACCCTTATTAATACTTCCATAAAATTACCTCGGTAATCAGCATCTTAAATGAAATTGTGAGAGAAATTACCTTGAAATTGTGATCTGTATAATTAAGATGAGAGAGAAATGAAAAGTTAATTTTGGAAGAAATGTTATAAACATGCATACAAAGTCAAGAATGACACTTATTTTGAATAATTAAAATATATCTAAAACGATTCTTATTATGAATCGGAGGAAGTACTACGTAGCAGAACTAGTGGAATAAATGGAACTGAGTGCCTGTTTGGTTCAGCTTTTGAAGACCTTAAAAGTACTTTTTTCTACTGCAAAAACTATTTTTGAAAAAAATAAATGTTTGGCTACAAACTTCAAAAGCACTTTTGAAGTAGAAATAGCTTTTGAAAAAGCTAAAATACAACTTTTTGAAAAGCTAAAATTTGGAGCTTTTCAGAAAACCTCCTATTTTTAGCTTTTTCGGGAAGCTATTTTTTTATTCACTCCCGTCACATACGTTTATAACCCATGCCTCAAAAATACCAGTTCTTCTTCGCTATTGAATGAAACAAAAAGAACAGATGTCGACGTTTCAATTGTTTCCCTCTTACGGAGGGTTAGGGTTTATGGATACTACCTGTGACCCTCCACTTCCTCCTCCACCTCCTCCCATCGAAGTTCTTGCCTCTGGTATTCACTCTTTTCTTAAGAGGAAGCAACACTGTATTCATTCTTTTTACTTCCAATTATTTTCTTTTGTGTTAATTTGATTTGAAACTTACGTGATTGTTTGTGTGCTTGGTTTGAGGTTTCGTCTCACGGTGAGTTGCTCTCATGGAGCCACTCTACTTGGACGGACTCACTTTGCTCAAAGTCTGCTCTTCTATATGTTTGCTTTTCTATTGTGCCATTTCTTCTTTTTTGTTTTTTTTTTACGGAGGGGTGGGGGATGGGGAGAGAAATGAATTTGGCAATCTGTAAGCTTTCAAGCTTTACATGGTACATCTTATTAAAGATAAAACTATTTTTGGGCTGCCTAATTCCGATTTTGTGCCTGGTGTTTATGAAGGTGCACCAGCTTTTTCTTTGTTGTTCTTTATATGATGCCTGGTCTTTTATGGTTTGTGTTAATAGTTACTTTTGAGGGCGATCCTTTGAGGCGCTTGATTGTGATGAGTATAGGTGGATTGAAGCTCGGGAAGGTTCATTAGACCTTATTAAAGCTCTTCGATCGAGGTTCAAAATGGGCACTTATCATTTACTGAGCGAGTTTTAGAGGAAAGGTTTAGGATATTTATTTCTCTCCCTTATCTTCGATCTGGATTACATGCTAGAATATTTAAGTTTATTTGGGAATTGGAAACAATTGATACTGGTGCAGCATGAGGAAAGGTTTAAGAGGCTATCCAATTACCAAGTATTTGAGCTTACGAAAATTTTTAAACCCTTCTGCTATATTAATCGTGCCTTCTAATTCCTTTTATTCATTTGTTGTATGAAAATTATTTCCTGCCTCCACAAAGGCTATTTTTGAAGTTAAATTCTTTTTTGAAAAGTTGAAGTTTAAATTATTAATGCAAAGAACTATTGTATAAACCTCAGGTGAAGGATATCAAATTTGGGAAAGATATAAAAAAGTTGTTTTACATAATTTATAGCATTCACAGTCACATTTTGACTAACTCCACAAGCCTAGTTGTGTACTTCTAAATATTCTAAATAGAGCATTGGTGCTAAAACATTTGGCGTTTGGAAAAATAGTTAGAAAATTTTACGTCAAATAGGTAGAAAATTTTACGTCATTGTGATTGCTTCAATGGTCATTCACAATTTTATAAGGTTAAATGCTCAATGAAGAAAACAATGAAAATGAAAGCGTTGAAGAAAATCATTTATACGAGTCACAAAATAACGAGATGAATGATGTAAGGGAACATATGCAAATCTTCTTGTATTGCGATAAAATGCATAGTTTATTATGCATTTAGCTATTTCAACGAATATTTATTTTGGGATTATAATATTATTTAACTTTTTTACATGTTTTAATATTTATTTTCATATTAATTTTATTTATTATAAGAAAATGAAACATCTCTTTAAATTATTTCCTACAAGATGGTTATCTAAAATTTCCTACAATATGGTACTTTGCATATTGTTTAGTATACTTTAAAATTATTTAGTATAAATAATTTTATTATAAAATAAAATATAGTTAAAATTAATAAAAGTGTTTTTTATTTTATATTTTAAAACGATCATTGTATGTGTTTCTTTTAAAAAGTTTATTTTTAATTGACAATTTAAGCAGTCATTGAACTTTTAAAAAAGTTTCTCTTGACAAAAAGTTTCTCTCATAAAAGTTCTCTTGATAAAAATTTCAATCAAATGCGCCTGAATCAGATACAGAGAATCACTTATGTTGGTGGTAGAAGTGACGTTCCACTGTCTCCAATAGCGCTTTAATTGGGAACAGAACTTTCTTCCCCCTCCTAATCCAACTATGCTCTTTGATTTTACATCTATTTATTATAATAAATAAATAAAAATTAAATGGATGCGTGGGCAGTGGGCACATCATGAAATAGACAAAAGATCTATTCTCCTCTTAATTAAGATACCCGACCGTTGTTCTTCCTTCAGAATGAGGATTGGCGTTTAAAAGGAGAAGAAACAAATGGTCATCGAGCATTTTACTGTTGCAGTGATCAGGAACAGAAATCTTGTGATTAAATTGGAGCTAAGGTCTACTGACATCATAAATAAATTATAGAAAACAGATATCCGTTAAGTATTAAAAAAGGAAACAAAGAAGTGAAAATGCATGCAGAATCATAAAGCTCCAACGTTTGGCTGACACGAAAATACCATGTTGTTTGTGATTATTAAATCACCATGACGTCTTCTTGTCCTCTTCTTCTTTTGTCATTTTGTTTTGGATCGTGACTCAGTATATAAGTACATTAAAAGACGAATGAAACAGTGGAATGCATAGAAAATTCGTTCCAAAAACGACTTTTAGTCAATACACGAGCTTGCTTTTTGTGTTGCTTGGAAGCTAACAATGATGGCATGAAACGACTTTTGTCAAATATTGTAACGAATCATTTGCTTGCCGCCCAAGTAATCCTGTGTAACGATATAGAGTTCAAGAATATAATAAAATACCAATAACTCAAGGTGCTGCTGTCAGTGCTTATCAGATCATGAGTTATTTATTGCTTAACGAAGAAATGGTCAGGAAAACGAATCTTAAAACATTATTTATATACTAAAAGGGAACTTGATGTTGGGCGCAACGGTCTATTTTATAAAAAAGAAAAATAAAATGAGCAAAATAGACACAGAATTTTTAACGTGGTTCACATTTAACTTTGGACTACGTCCACGGACAAAACTCATAATAAATCTTTTACTATTACAAATAGTAGGTATATAGAGATAAATCAAAATAGTGGCATACAAGGTATTTCTCAACCCAAAAATACTAACCTCACTATTTTGTCACTCACCAACCTTTTAAGAATAAATTTTCCAACTTCAGAGCAAAAACAACGCTCTAGTTTTTCTCTGTTTTTCTGTCTATCATTTTTTGAAGTAGAAAGTGCCTTATATAGGCACTCCACCACATAAGACAGCTGCAAGGCAGTTGTCTTTTACATCTATTCAACAATTGCAACTGCGGCACCGATTTCGGTGCCGCAAGGTTGGAAAAATGAGAGTCCCTCCATGTGGGAGGGACCCATATCCAACAAATCTCCCCCTCTCAAGTACATGGAGGGCTCTATCAAGCCTGCTACTGATCGACAATACTCGAACTTGCCTTTTGGTAAAATCTTGGTTAACATGTCTGATCCATTTTCATCAGTATGAATCTTCTCTAACTGTAATTGTTTCGTCTCCATCACTTCTCTTATCCAGTGATATCTCACATCGATGTGTTTTGATCGTGAGTGAAACGAGACATTCTCACCAAGGTGAATAGCGCTCTGACTGTCACAGAACAGTTGATATTGTTCTTGCTTAATACCAAGTTCATTAAAGAACTTCTTCATTCATAGCAACTCTTTCTGAGGCTTAGTTTTCAATAAACTCGCTTGATTGTAAAAATGCAACACATTTATGTAACTTTGATTGTCATGCCACAGCTCCTCCTGCAAAAGTAATCACATAACCTGATGTAGACTTTCTCGAGTCAACATCTCCAGCCATATCTGCATCTGTGTAACTAGCTAACACAGGTTCTGCTCTTTCAAAACATAAGCATATTTTAGATGACCCTCGAAGATATCTGAGAATCCACTTGACTGCAGCCTAATGTTTCTTTCCAGGATTAGAAAGAAAATGACTCACAACTCCAACTGCATGAGCAATGTATGGCCGTGTACAAACCATGGCATACATTAAACTTCCAACTGCTGAAGCATATGAAACTCTAGACATTTCTTCCTTCTCTTCATCTGTAGAAGGGCATTATTTAGAACTCAATTTAAAGTGATTAGCAAGAGGACAACTAATCGCTTTAGCTTTGTCCAGTTTGAATCTTTGAAGTACTTTATCAATGTACTTCTCTTGTGACAACCTTAATTTCTTGGCGCTTCTATCTCTGATAATATGTATGCCAATAATCTGCTTTGCTGATCCCAATTATTTCATGGCAAAAGACTTATCCAGCTGCTTCTTCAGATTGTTGATTCTAGAAACATTCTTACCAACAATCAATATATCATCCACATAGAGCAATAAAATAATGAAATCATCATCATAGAATTTCTTCATGAATACATAGTGATCTGAAGTAGTCTTTTTGTAGCCTTGCTCTCCCATAACAGACTCAAACTTCTTATACCGCTGTCTTGGTGCCTGTTTTAGACCATATAGACTCTTCTTTAGTCTACAAACATAGTCTTCTTTCCCCTTTTTTACGAAACCCTCCGGTTGCTCCATATATATCTCTTCTTCCAAATCTCCACATAGGAAGGCAGTTTTGACATCCATTTGTTCAACCTCCAGATTAAAACTTGCGACTAGACCTAACACTGTACGTGTAGATGTCATTTTCACCATCGGTGAAAATATCTCATCAAAGTCAATACATTTCTTTTGGTTGAATCCTTTGACTACTAATCTTGTTTTGAATCGAGGATGGTTGTTGTGTTCTTCATGCTTGATCCTGAACACCCATTTATTCTTCAAAGTTCTTTTGTCTTCTGGCAACTTCACCAGCTCAAATGTTTTATTCTCATGCAAGGATTTCATCTCGTCTTGCATGGCTTCTTTCCATTTCTTCTTGTGTTCATCATTCATGGCTTCATTAAAGCTTTTTGGTTTTTCCCCGTCAGTCAGCATTACATACTGATCAACTGGATATCTAGTAGATGGTTGTCTATTTATACTAGATCTTCATATTTGGACAGGAGAATCTTCACGTGCTGGTGGTTGAATGTGAACACCATCGTCATCCTTTGGTTCAACTTCATTGGGGGCATCTATATTATCAGCTTCTAGTTGATCATTCTGTACTTCATCTCCAACTTGTCTCAGCACCATTGTTGGAGGATTCAATCGGAAGCTTGTTGAGTCATCTTCGAAGCTTGGAACTTCCTTCTCCGCCTTGTTAATATCTTCAATAGTTTGATCTTCAATAAACATAGCATCACGACTCCTAATAAGTCTTTTCTGCACCGGATCATAAAACCTATAGCCAAATTGATCTTGACCATAGCCAATGATTACACACTGTCGTGTCTTGACATTAAGCTTTTTCCTTTCATCTTTAGGAACACGGACAAAGGCCTTACAACCAAAGACCCACAAGTGGTCATAGAAACATCCTTTCTGACCATACCTTTTACGGAACTTCATATCGAGAGAACACAAGGTGAGCGATTTAATGCATAAACAACTATAAGTAAAGCTTCACCCCAAAATACCTTAGGCAACTTTGAATGTGAAAGTAGACATCTGACTCTTTCCATCAAAGTCCTGTTCATCCTCCGTACAAATATGAGTGAATCAAATCTAGAACATTCTTCATTCTAGATGGAGGAGAACTCTGGAAAGAAACCCTGTTTTGTTTTCTTGCTAGACAATCTGCACATTTCTTCTAATGTATCTTTTTTAGACCAGATAGCATATTCCTCTTTACAAGCTAACTCATCCCTTTCTCACCAATGTGGTCTAGTCTTTTATGCCACAAATCAACTGTAGTATCATTCTCCACTATATTGATAACATCACTGGAGAGCTTTGCCTGCATCATATACAGTCTTAAGTGCTTCTGACCTCTAGCCAACACTAACGAGCCCTTAGTAAGCTTCCATTTTTCGTTTCCAAAAGTATTTCGAAAACCTTCATCATCTAGCCTGTTTACAGAAATCAAGTTCAAACGCATATCAAGAATGTACCTGACATCTTTCAGCAACAGTCTTGAACCATTCGCTGTCTCTAAAGAAACATCTCATTTGCCAATAACGTTTGATAGCTTTCCATTTTCCATCTTAACAAAGCCATAATTCCCAGGTGTGTAAGATGAGAAAAATTGTCTGTGAGATGTAACATGCACAGTAGCTCTAGTGTCAACTATCCAACTTGTTTCTTGCGACACCAGGCTGACTATCTTTGTATCCATAATAAGGTTAAATGCATCAACAATGTTACCTTGTTCATCATCACTGCTTTCTTCTTTCTTCACATCTTTGCCTTTTTCCTTCTTCAACTTTCGGCAAAATTTTATGATGTGGCCCTTCTTCTTGCAGTAATGACATTTCACATTTGCATATCTGTTTGACTTTTCTTTGCTTTTGTCTCTGGACTTTGGACCTCTGGATTGACTCATTCTTCTATTTTCTGTAAGCAGAACATCTTAATGTGATGAAGAGGCTGTATGTTGTGATTTACGTCTCATCTATTCATTTAGTATACTGCTTTTAATAGACTCCATTTTTAATACGCAATTTGGTGCAGTATTTGTCAAAGACACCTTCAAAGTCTCCCAAAACTTTGGTAATGAAGCTAGCACCATCAAAGCAATCACCTCGTCGTCAAACTTTATGCCCATCTTTGATAACTGATCAACCATTCCTTCCATATTGTTTAAATAATCAGCTACAGAAGTACCCTCTTGGTATTTTACCTGCATCAATTTTGTCAGATAAAATAATTTGTTGTTACCGATCTTAGAAGCATACAGCTACTCCAGCTTATTCCACAACGTTCTTGCATGAGTTTCGTTACAAATGTGATTGTACACATTATCATCGACAAATTGTCGAATATAACCACATGCCCGTTCATGCTCAAACTCCCATTCTTCGTTAGACATCCCCTCCGGTTTAGTTGTTGAAAATACCGACAAATGCATCTTTATAATCATCAAGAGATCCTTTATCTTGATTCGCCATATACGGTAGTTCATACCGTTTAAATTGATCATTTTGCTCGTCTTCACCTCCATTAGCCAAATTTGAGAAAAACCAACCTCAAATATGAAACTAGGACGTCAAATTTTGGCAAAAAATATATTTTCTAAATTTTCACCACGGGATCGAAACAGTGTCACCGGACCCCACCAAAATAGTACTGCGGGACTCGATAAATAGTAACTCGTCGGATCCCACTAGAATAGTATCGTGGGACCTGGTAAATAGTAACTTATCAGACCCCACTGGAATAGTGTCATGGGACCCAATAAATAGGAACTTAGTAACTCAAATAGTGAGTTACTATTCTTGCACAGTGCGTCACCTTGTGAATTAATTAAAACAATGTAAACGTACTATTTAGTACTATTAATCACCTTTACCGTTTTACGTCAACTTTTCAAACGGATCATGCCAAAAAATTCGTTGTAATTTTCTCTTCCCGATGACGTGCTTCTTTTCAAAAAATACCTTCAGTAAAAACACAGCTTTGATACCACTTGTTAGGCACAGCGGTGTATTTTGTGAAAAGGAAAAATAAAATGAGCAAAATGGACACAAAATTTTTAACGTGGTTCTGTTGGATCCTGATTTTGGAACCCAACCCTCTTGCAGACTCATACAATTGTTGGACCCTGCTTGCTTCCGGAGCCCAACTCTTGTTAAATCATGAAACTTGCGCTTCATTGGTTCATTCTCATTCTTATAAAATCCTAATAAATTTTTTCTTTTTTTTCACAAATTTTTCAATGGCGTGCCCACATAAAATTTGTCACCATGCTTATGGACCCCATTCCTGGAGCCTAACATTCGGAGACACAAACCTTAAGCTTATTTTCCTTAAGGGTCATTTGCTGTTATTCCACAATGGTGTTGAGTGCACACTAAACAATCACCAAAAACATAAGTTGAATTCTTCAAGAAAATTTTAGCTTTAAGTCTATATTTTGTTTTGAAGCAAGAATCACCTCAATCGGAGCTATATAGCTCAAGATATGCTTAAAATTCCAAAGCGTGTCTATACCTCAATCATGCTCTCTAAACTGACCTCTCAATTTCTTTTGATCAAACTTTCTCAACTCAAAACCAAAAGCTACCAAATTTCATGGAGAGATAAATACATGTCTTAGAAATCTATCTCTTTAAGAATCACTTCATTCGAAGGTCGGATGAGCAAGTTATGACCGAAAAAATCTAACATGTTCATAACCTCAATCATGCAGTAACATGTCTTGGCGCGATTGTCATAAATTTCACCAAAAATGTCATATTAGTTTCGTTCTTGGACCATTTTAAAGTAGACTTCTAGATATACAACTTTTATGAAGACCACAAAATCAGATTCAGCCTCTAAAATGGTCAAAAATCGTCATTTCCTCAAACTAACTCGTGACTATCCGTTAAACGGACATGCGTGTCCGTTTAACGGAAATTCACGGCCTTGGAAGCACCATTTCATCCGAGAAAGTTTGTTAAATGGATATGGGCGAAACAAGCGGTCCTTTTGACCCGAGAAGGTCCGTTAAATGGACTTCCAAGTCCGTTTAACAGACATGACTTCCCAAAACCCCTCCAAACCATTCTCCAATGCTTCCTACCTCCAATTTAACATCATATACCTTTATAATCTTTACAAATTCACTTCTTCTAATGTCTAAACACTTCTTAACAATCCAAACCACGAATTCAGTTCATAAACTTCTCAAATCCCAACTCATTTGGTTTATCAAAACCACCATTTCCTATCATTTACCATAGCTGTCATCATGCACAATTCCTATGCAACATCACAACTTGTAACAATCATATCTTTTCACTCCGATATCCTAAATTTGCACACTTTATAGCGTCGGAAAGTTAAGAGAATCATCTATAACTTTTATTAAGACATCTTGGTCAAAATCATAATAGATTAATACAGAATTTCTTCTGAACTCAAAATGCACAATTTACCCTCATGAAGATTTAAAATTGAACTCATCATTACTTCCTTAATTGCATATCATTCATAACAATTTAACTACCAATTGTAATTCATCCAACCCTCAATCTCAATTCACTTGACTTCTCATATTCATCAATATCTCTATATTCATATCATTCCTATATTTCTTTTCCATATATAACAATAACTCATGTTAATTCCAATTTAAGCTCATCCTTAATTAGTTCATATTCCAACTCCACCCCAATTTTATAACCATTTAAATTTTAACGTTTCTTCATCCATTCTTAAATCTTAGCTCATTTAACTTGTCACATTAAGCTACATCTCATTATCCAAAACCATACATAGTTCCTATTGTCCTTTTCATAACATCTCATTGGTGTGTATATATATAATTACATATATATACCAACCATTCATGCTCAACATTCATCATAGTCATCCATATACAAATTTACATTTCATTATCATACACAATCCCATGCTTCATCTACATTATAACTTAAGAGTTTCCAATCTTCAATGGCAACTCATGCCACAATACATTACCAATATCAATGTCAAGTATACAAGACATGCAAAACTCAATAATTCCCAAAATACATGTAGAGCCTTGTTTTACATCTATTAACCCAAAACACAACAATACATGCCAATCCGGAGAAATGTCTTGACTTTCACTCTGTTTTCTGCTTATTACCTGAGGATGGGGAAAGAGAGAGGGTGAGCTCGAAAGCTCATAGGTAACATGTTCATAAACGGTAATAAACAAAAACCATTTGAAACTTTCATGTTTATAGCAAAACCTCATTGAATATTTATAAAACATTCTTTTCTCAAAATTGTCAACTTGTTAAGCAAATTCTCATTTCACTCAAGTCAAACAATCATCAAACTTATCAATGCATGAAAACACATAAACACGTCATAATGGTTCGGGTAGGTCCAAATTCATGACGTACTACACATTCCCATATAATGGTCCTGTGTAGTCGTAAACTTGAGGGAGTCCTTGAAGGAGTTTCGTGTCACTAGCGGGCAGGCAGGAGAAGCCTATTCTTGGGTCAACGTGCACGTGAAAATTTCTTGGATGGACTATACCGAACCCACATAACATGTAATTCATGCACTGAAGACATTTTTGCCCAAATGACACATTCTTGAAAACTTAATTTCATGAGCATGACATATATCATGTGCATTTCTATCATCATTTCACAATTCACACAATTCAACAACCAAAAGTATATGCCAATCATAATAAACCTTTTTCAAATCACGTGAAGGCAACATGTACAACAATTGCAAAGCATTTAGCAATCATTCTAAAAAATTCATTTACAAAAAGCATGTGGAAACTTGCAAGTATTCAAAGAACAATAAATGCACTTTTATCAAGTAGTTGGAAAAATCAATTAATTCCCTTGAGTTGGAAAACATTTATGGCTTATTAACACAAATATAAAAATGTCACCTACCTTAATTCCTTGCTTGAAACTTGACTCAATTTGTTTCCCCTTGATCTTGATTCCTCTTGCCTCCCTAAATCCCCTTTAACATAAACCATGATTCCCAAATCAATGGTGATCCCAATTGACAAACTCATAACACATAATCACCAAAATTAATCTTGGAAAACACAAACCCATACCATTCTTAAGCCATAAGAACCAAAATCTTTCAAAAAATTACAAATCAAAATCTTAGTCTTACCTTGAATCTTCACCCAACCAAGGGTTTTCTTGGCTCTAATGGAAGCTTGAACCTTCCTCTAGCTTTTCCTTATTGGATTAGCTCCAAACACCCACTTGAACTCCAAAAAAATGGAAAACCCTAGTTCTTTCCTCCTTTTCTCCCCTCTTTCTCTCCATTTTCGTGCTTCTCTCTTCTCTCTCTCTCTAATTTTCGTTTCCCTCTCTTCTAATGGAAGGAAGACTCATTTTTCTTGCCTTTTATACCACTTATGATTGGATAATGTCCATTTTGCCCTTACTTATATGCCTTGCAACTTAAATGACTTAAGTGGTCTTCCAATTTTACCCTCGTGCATAAATTACCACCTTAATTCAATTTAAATCCAATCAACCCATGCCATATGATCTTGCTCAAATTAACATATTAATTTCTCATATTAACATGCTAATAAATTCCTCAAAATTATAAAATAATCCATTAATGCCCCAAAATTTATTTTAATTCATGCTTACTTTAGGATATTTTTCAAACCATCAAATTGAAGGAATTTGCTAAAACTTCCTTCTAGAGAAATGTTCCTAATTGTCTTAATTTTCTAATGACATCAAAATCATTCAATTTGGTTCACTAATCTGAAAGTTATATCCAAATATTTCCTAATTGTTCTTATGCTGAAACATTATCCTGCGCACGACTTTCATCTAAACATTGACTTTCTTAGAGACTGAATTAGAATTCGATTCCTTCAGATAACTTGTAGCTCCATGCCTCTAGTTTAATTAGAAACAAGAATCAATTCATTTGGAGCTCTACAGATCAAAATATCATCAAAATACTGAAGCATATTCACTAAAATATCCAACTCATACTCTATTTACCGATCCTGTCACTTTGATTCAATCAATCTTTTCTACTTTATTTCAAATTCAAGGATTCTCCTTTTCTATACACATGAAGAATTGGCAACAATTCATCATTTAATAGTTCTAGCTTCCAAGGAAAGTTCGGGGTCCAACAGGTTCACCCTTAACTTTGGGCTACGTCCACGGACAAAACTCAAAATAAATCTTCCACTAATACAAATAGTAGGTATACAGAGATAAATCAAAATAGTAGTACACAAGATGTTTCCCAACCTAAAAATACTAACCTCACTATTTTGTCACTCGCCAACTCTTTAGGAATAAATTTCCCAATTTTAGAGCAAAAACAACACTCTGGTTTCTCTTTGTTTTTCTGTCTATCATTTTCTGAAGCAGGGAGTGCCTTATATAGGCACTCCACCGCGTAAGACGACTGCAAAATAAGTTTCATCCTATATGCTACTCAGGTATCAGGGCGATTATCCGTGTATGGTCTTAACCCAAATCTTTGAAAAAAGTTTGATTTTTTCATCGGTATTTTGACAAAATTAATAAAAAAGTTCGAGCCTTTCGAAGAAATATGCCCTTATTTGATTAGCATAAATTCTTGCTTAGGAAAGTAATTTTTTTCCTAAAATTTATATTATCACGTTTGGTTCATTTTTTTGAGTAGTTAGGAAAGTAAAAACTTTATCAATATAGGGAAAGTAATACCACTTTACTTGGATTCTAAATCCTAATACTCCTTAATATTTAGATTACTTTTCTTAAGAATTTAATCTAAAAATATACTAACTAATTTAACTCCTCCTTTTCTCTCAACTCTACTACTTTAAAATATAAAAATTTAAATAAATTTTGATTTAATAATTAAAATATATATAATAAATATTAGTTTATAAATAATAAATAATATATAATAAATAATATATTTTTAAAATAAAATAATTTATTAATACTTTATTAATAAATAGTATATAGAATAAAATAAATTTAAATAAATTTTATAAGTTTTATTTAATTTATAATTATCATTAGTAATAAAAATATTTATTATTATATTAAAACAAAATAAAAATTCACAATAATTATAAAAGGTGAAATATATAAAATAAATAATTAAAAACTTTGAAAAAAGGGAGTAAAGAGAGGTAAGACGAAGGAGGAAAATTTTAAAATTTTTGAAAAATTTGCTACAAAAAGTTCTCATATTTTTAAAATTTTCGATATCAACTAATATTTGAATGTTGAATATTTTTGCTCTTCAGGTTCATTTTTTCCATATTTAATGACTTCAATTTTATTCGGTTTATAGTGATATAATTAAAACACAAGTCAAAATTAAGTTATATTTCATAAAATATTGTTGCATACTAAAACTATAATAAGAATCCACCCAACTTTTCTATAAAATTACCCAAACATATAAATATTTTTATTTTTCATAAATTTATTTACCAAAAATTATATTCTAAATTCAATTTTCTTTTCTGCGGACCAAACAAACACCAAAGTTTTTTTTTTTTTGCTACAAAAGGAAAAACTAAATAAAACTACACAACAATCAACTCCTAATTAATGTAGGGCTCTTCGGTATAAGGTACCCCGCTGGTTGCGTTGAATTTGTTCTTGGATGATCACCGGGGGCTCCTGCAGAATATGCAAGCCTAGGCTGAAAGTCACTGCTAGAGAAGTTATCTGATCTGCACACTAGTTCCTTTCGCGATACACATACTGGAGATGCAAATTTCAATCTCATTGCAATAGTCCGCATGTACCTGTTACCAAAAAAAAGATCATCAGTTAAAATCAACTTACCAAAAAAAAGATCATCAGTTAAAATCAACTTAAAAGAAGAGAGGATGTTAATTACCTCAAGAATTCATTTCGACAATAACACATGGGTAGCTCATTGCCCACGCCTGGGATAGACCCGAGTGAACGTCTAAGAGTTCTGCGGTAATAGGCGATCCCATCCCTATGTTGTATAAGAAACCTCCACACTATTTTTCTTGTCAGTCTCTAAGTATTCCCCCCGTGGTAGCAATGTTAATCCTTTAGTAACAGCCCCATCTGAATTCGGTTTAACCCAATCCTGTGCCGGTTTGGTCCATCCAACGAAAGTGCCAGCAGGTATCTCGTGTTGTTGAATCATGCAACTTTCCGCCATTTATTCGCTATTTCCGTCTGCTTGCTCTTGCGCCCCACGTTTCCTGCCTCCAAGAAAGCTAAGCCTCCTCTGACTCCCTATTGGTTGACACTTTAGTTGTCTCTATTTAATCTGCAAATATCCACGCATACGACTATACGAGAGAAAAAACCTCGAAAGACTTTACATAAGCTATACTGTGTGCATAGGCAGGCAGCCATCTCACGAAAACTTCGAAAGACTTCCAAAAATGGAACTTTTAGGTTCAGCAAAGCATTGTATTTTGTCCTTCGTTTCATACTTGTCCTCTCTTAACTACCCAGGTACTGGTTTCCTCCTTAAACCCAATTTTCTACGTGGGGTTTCTGGTTCCCTACATCTTGTTTTGTTACTAACTCTGTTGACATTACTCACATGGAAGAAACTTAGAGGTGTTGACAGTGAGGCTTCCAAAGAGAGTTTCAAAAAGAAGAAGAGGGTTTTGTGTTATAAACAGACTCTGTTCTGTTGTTCGGGTGTCTCACTCTTTAGTTTTGTCTGGTGTCTACTGAGTTACTTTTACTGGTACAGAAATGGTTGGTCAGATGATAAACTAGTGACCCTTTTGGATTTAGGACTTAGAACACTCTCTTGGGGTGCACTTTGTGTTTATCTTCATTCCCAATTCTTTAGCTCACACCAATCAAAATTCCCACTTCTATTGAGAGTTTGGTGGGCCTCTTATTTCTTAGTTTCATGTTATTGCCTTGTAATAGAGATAGTACTTTACAACAGACATACTTCCACGCAACCTCGACATATAGTGTTGGATGTAATCTCAGTTATCTCCGGTTTTGTTCTTTGCTGTGTGGGGTTCTTGAAATATGAGAGGGAGAGCTACCTTCTTGATGAACCTCTTTTAAATGGTGATTCTAGTACACGTCGTAACTTAGAGCTAAATAAACTCAGGGAGGTGATACCGTAACTCCTTATTCAAATGCGGGCCTTGTCAGCAATCTTACTTTCTCATGGATGGGTTCCTTAATTGCAGCTGGCAATAAGAAAACCTTAGACCTTGAAGATGTTCCGCAACTGGATAGTGGTGACAGTGTTGTTGGAGCCTTTCCATGTTTTAGAGATAAGCTCGAATCTGACAATGGTGCTTCTAATGGAATTACAACATTTAAACTTGTGAAAGCACTGATCTTTGTAGTTTGGAAAGACATTCTGTGGACAGCTTTCCTGGCATCGTTGTACACTGCAGCATCCTATGTTGGTCCTTACCTTATTGATGCTTTTGTTCAATGCCTCAGTGGCAGAGGAAATTATAAAAACCAGGGATATATTTTAGCCACAACCTTCTTTCTTGCTAAGCTTGTAGAATGTGTCTCGCAAAGACGCTGGTTCTTTACATTGCAGCAAGATGGAATTAGACTTCGTGCTGTTTTGGTTGCAATGATCTATAACAAAGGTTTGACCCTCTCATGCCAGTCAAAGCAGGGGTACACTAGTGGGGAAATCATCAATTTCATGACTGTGGATGCAGAGAGAATTGGCGACTTTTATTTTTACATGCATGATCCATGGTTGGTCTTCTTACAAGTTGGTTTGGCGTTGTTTATATTATACAAAAATATTGGGCTTGGATTTGTTGCTACTTTTATTGCAACAGTAATTGTCATGCTTCTGAACTTTCCTACCGGAAGATTGCAAGAGAAGTTTGAGGAGAATTTGATGAAATCAAAAGATAAAAGAATGAAGGCAACATCTGAAATTTTAAGAAATATGAGAATTCTCAAGCTTCAGGGATGGGAAATGAAGTTCTTGTCAAAAATTGTTGAACTAAGGGAGATAGAGACAGGTTGGTTGAGGAAGTATCTTTACAATTCAGCATTGATCAGTTTTCTTTTCTGGGGTGCCCCTACATTTGTGTCTGTAGTGACTTTTGGTGCTTGTATGCTTATGGGAATCCCACTTGAGTCGGGGAAAATCTTATCTGCACTAGCAACATTTAGGATTCTTCAGGAACCTATCGATAATCTTCCTGATACAGTCTCTATGATAGTTCAGACGAAGGTTTCTCTTGACAGAATAGCAACTTTCCTTCGCCTTGATGACCTGAAGTCTGATGTAGTGGAGAGGCTTCCAAGTGGCAGTTCAGATGCAGTAGTTGAGATAGTCAATGGGAATTTTTCGTGGGATTTATCTTCTCCTAGCCCAACACTCAGAGATTTGAATCTTAAAGTACTTGATGGGATGAAGGTTGCTATCTGTGGCACTGTTGGCTCTGGAAAGTCCAGCTTGCTTTCCTGCATTTTAGGTGAAATGCCCAAGATCTCAGGGACACTAAAGTTGTGCGGATCAAAAGCTTATGTTGCACAGTCACCTTGGATACAGAGTGACAAGATTGAGGAAAATATATTATTTGGAAAAACATGAGAGAGAGAGGTATGAGAGGATACTGGAAGCATGTTCTTTGAAGAAGGACCTGGAGATTCTTTCACATGGAGATCAAACAGTTATAGGTGAGAGAGGTATCAATTTAAGTGGTGGACAGAAGCAAAGAATACAGATTGCACGCGCTCTTTACCAAGATGCTGATATCTATCTATTTGACGATCCTTTTAGTGCTGTAGACGCTCATACTGGTTCTCATTTGTTCAAGGTGAAATCCTCCTTTCCTAGTAATGTTCAAGTTTTTGAAGCTATATATTGTGGTTCTTTTGATTCTGCTTTCCTCTTTTGCCCTTCAAATCTATCCTTTGACCAGTGTCACTTACAAACAATGCACTTCTTTTTTCTTGGATGTCAGGAAGTGTTACTTGGACTTTTGAATTCAAAACTGTTATTTATGTTACTCATCAAGTTGAGTTCTTACCTGCTGCTGATATAATCTTGGTGAGTTGTCTGCATTTCTTTCCTCTGATCTATTGACGGTGTTTTATAATAGAATAAAGTTGTGGGCTTAACTTTTGCGTTTCTTGTTAGGTCATGGAAGATGGTCGGATTACGCAGGCTGGAAAATATAATGAGATTCTGGATTCAGGATCTGATTTTATGGAACTCGTAGGTGCACATAAGGCGGCTTTGTCAGCAATTGATTCCAAGCAGGCAGACTCAGTTTCTGAGAATGGAAAAATCAACAAGGAAAATGGTATGCAGAAAGAAAAAAATAAAGAACTAGAAAATGGTAAAGCTGATGAGGTAACTGGGGCACAAGGACAACTTGTGCAAGAAGAAGAGAGGGAGAAAGGTAGCGTTGGGTTGTCAGTATACTGGAAATATGCAACAACAGCTTTTGGTGGAGCCATTATGCCCTTTATACTACTGGCACATATTCTCTTTCAGGTCCTTCAAATTGGGAGTAACTACTGGATGGCCTGGGCAACTCCTGTGTCAAAGGAAATGAAACCTGTTGTCAGTGAAAGTAAACTGCTAACTGTCTATGTAGCTTTGGCCGTTGGAAGCTCCTTTTGCATCCTAGCAAGAGCCACACTTCTTGTGACAGTAGGGTATAAAACAGCAACTATACTCTTTAATAAAATGCATCTATGCATTTTCCGTGCGCCAATGTCATTCTTTGATTCCACTCCTAGTGGACGGATACTCAACAGAGTAAGTTATTCTTGTATGTCAAATGTTATTGGATTATGTCTCAAAAAATTACACTGTTATGTGCATTTAAGATTCTGTTCCAGTGTTTGTTTCAATATCTTAAAAATTTTCACTTAATTGATCTGTTTCTGCTCTTACAGGCTTCTACAGATCAAGCTGCAGTTGAGCTGGAAATTCCATATCAATTTGTGGCAGTTACCTTCTCAATGATCCAGCTTCTGGGAATCATTGCCGTAATGTCACAAGTTGCATGGCAAGTCTTCATCATTTTTATCCCAATGATTGCTATTTGCATCTGGTACCAGGTAATCTACTGATCTTTTCAAGCAGCTTATTTATGAGCACCTTTAGACTTCAAGCCTGGTATATAATATAATATGATACGTCATCAGACTCCAAGCTCAGTCACTTTTTTTTTTGTTTTTCATCTCTTAGTTCTAAATGACTCACTGGATTATTGATCTACAAATAATTGTTTGTCTTGATTCACAGTGCCTTCAAATAGGTGCTCAAACAGATAAGAAAAAAAAAAGTTCACAATTTTCCTTTTTCATTGATATGCAGCAATATTACATACCTTCAGCAAGAGAACTTTCACGGTTGATTGGAGTATGTAATGCTCCGATTATCCAACATTTTGCTGAAACAATTTCTGGATCAACAACCATCAGGAGCTTTGACCAGCAATCAAGATTTCAAGAAACAAATATGAGACTAACGGATGCTTACTCTCGGCCTACATTTCATGTTGCTGGTGCAATGGAATGGCTCTGCTTCCGCCTAGACATGTTCTCTTCTGTTACCTTTGCTTTCTCCTTGGTTTTCTTAATAACCTTTCCTCAGGGAATAGATCCAGGTAAGCAGCTTTTGTCTTTTGAAAATACATATCATCATAATTATTAAATCAGTTAAATCTGAAACATGCATATTCGTGTTTAAAAGCCATTGCTGGCTTAGCAGTGACATATGGACTGAACCTAAATATGCTACAAGCTTGGGTGATATGGAGTTTTTGCAATTTGGAGAACAAAATCATTTCAGTAGAAAGGATACTTCAGTACATGTCTATTCCGAGTGAACCTCCTCTAACAGTAGAAGGGAACCATCCTGATCAGTCTTGGCCATCTAATGGAGAAGTTGATATTAACAATCTACAAGTAATTTTTCTTGATTAGCCTCATTGAGACTCATTGCTAACTTATTCTTAATTTTACTAATTGAAGATCACGGTGAGATCATGTAGGTCCGGTATGGTCCTCATATGCCACTCGCTTTGCAAGGTCTCACATGCACTTTGTGGGAGGGAAGAAAACTGGTATTGTGGGTAGAACAGGTAGTGGCAAGTCAACTCTCATTCTGACACTTTTCCGGATTGTAGAACCTGCAGCTGGTTCCATTGTGATTGATGGCATCAATATCTCATCGATTGGATTGCATGATTTGCGCTCAAGACTAGGAATTATTCCTCAAGATCCAACCATGTTTGAAGGAACGATCGAAGCAATCTGGATCCACTTGAAGAATATTGTGATGAGGACATCTGGGAGGTATGTTTCTTGTGGTCAAGATATGTATATCTCATAATATTATGATCTGATCATAATCAGATCTTTTAGATTAGATAGCAGTATCTTATAGATATAGAGTATCCTAGGATTATATTTCTATATTTGTACAGATTTTCTACTTTATTCTGTAAACCCTATTCGTGTGTATATATACTGCAGTCTCTAATAAAGAGATATAGAACAAATTAGCTCTGATTCACATGATATCAAAGCCACGTGATAGAGAGTGAAATCGAGGAGACAACCCCAGAAAGTCAAGAAATGACTTCCAATCTTGAGGGATCCTCCACAGCAATCCCAATCTCAAATCAGATTGGAGGTCAGTCATTTATGACCTTTAGTATTGAGGGAGTTTTAGTTATCATTGTTTTTGATAAACTGAATGGAACAAACTATCTAGAATGGGCTCAAGCCATGAAACTTACCATTGGAGGAAGAGGGAAGTTGGGCTTTATCTTCGGAGATGGGAATGTTCCTGACTCAACAAACTTACAAGCTACACAATAATGGGAGATAGATAATTCCATGGTCTCATTATGGCTTATCAACGCCATGATACCACCAATCAAATAGACCTTTATGTTTCGCTTAACAGCTAGAAGCGGGATGGAGTATGACAATCCTACTCGATGAAGAGGATGCATCACAATTTATGAGATAAAAACAAAGTTGTGGAAAATGAAGTAAGGTGATGGAGAAGTTAGAGAATATTGGGTTGAAATGATAGCATTGTGGCAAGAACTTGACTGTTGTCGATGAAGAGTGGAGGAGCAAGGAAGATGCAGATAATGTACAACCAGAAAAATTGAAAAGGAGAGAGTCTTTGAATTTTGGCTGGTCTCAATAAAAACTTGGATGATGTTAGTGGAAGAATCTTAAGTAGAATGCCTTTGCCTATAGCTAAGGAAGTATTTTTGAAGTTAGGAGGAAGCGATAAGGAGGAAAATCATGCTAAAAGAGGAACCAAAGAAGAACTAAATGTAACTCTAGTATCTACGAATGAAGCTTCTCCCTATTATCACGTGGTGAATCCGAGAAGAAAAATCGTAAGAAGTGGTGTGAGCATTGTAAACAAAGTAGCCACACTAAAGACACATCTTTGGGATATCATAGAAAGCCTCTAGATTGGAAACCAAAAAGGGAAAAATCGAGGCTATCAAGTATCTAGTGAGGGAGGAATAGAAAATTTTGATGGTAGTTAGAAACAACAAGAAGGTGAGCTAAATATTTCACTAGGGAAACTATTGGAAGTACTACAGAACCTTCAAAATGACTGCAACCAACAAAAGGCAAGCACAGTTGCTAATGCTACTATGAGAGGTAATATCATAAAAGCTTTTTTATCCTCATGTGGTAGGAAGAAGTGGATAGTTGATTCTGGAGCTTCGGATCATATGACATATGATTTTAATATGTTTTATTCATATGTTTCGTGTGCTGGACATGAAAAAGTTAAGATAGCAAATGGTGATTCCTCTTCAGTTGTAGGAAAAGGAGATATCAAAGTAACAGATTATATGAAATTAAATTCTGTTCTACATGTTCCTAATTTAAAATGCAATCTTCTGTCAATCAGTAAATTGACAAAAGAAGCTAATTGTAGTGCTCATTTTTTCCTACTCATTGTATTATACAGGACCTGTCATCGAGGAAGATGATTGGCAGTGCTAAAGAGGTAAATAGAGTACTATTTTGAAGATGAAGAAAGTTAGTCTACTCCTTATAGCTTAGGTAATAGTGTGATTGTTCCTAAGGCGATGAACTATTGTTATGGCATAAGAGGTTAGGGCATCTAAACTTTCAATATATGTCATGGTTATTTCCAAATATCTCAATAAATAAAGATCTTTGTATTCATTACGACGTTTGTGAATTTGCTAAACATAAAAAAAGTTCTTTTACAAGGTCCAAATACAAACCCACAAAATCGTTTTCACTTATCCATAATGATCTTTGGGGTGGGGTCCATCTTGTATTCCTAATAGAACCAATTCCAAATGGTTCATTACATTCATTGATGACCATACTCGTTTGTGTTGGGTGTTTCTTTTAAAAGATAAAGCTGAAACCTCTACTGTATTCATCAATTTTTATCAAATGATAAAAAATCAATTCCAAACAAGTATTCAAATCCTTCATGCTGACAATGGTACTAAATACTTTAATCAACATCTCCATAGATTCTTTCAAAAACATGGAATTGTCCTCGAAAGTACTTGTGTCAATAGTCCTCAACAAAATGAGAATGCGGAAAGAAAAAATAGACATCTTCTTGAAGTAGCTAGGGCTTTGATGTTCACTAGTAATGTTCCAAAATATTTTGGCGATGCTCTTCTTATTGCTACCTATCTTATTAATAGAATGCCTAGTCGTGTTCTTTCCTTCAAAACATTATTTCAAAAATTTCAAGAAACCTACACTACTACTCATCTTGAAACTAACCTTCCTTTAAGGGTTTTCGGGTGCACAACCTTCCTTCACAGTTTTTCATACAACAAACTTGATCCAAGAGCTAAAAAATGTTTGTTTCTAGGATATTCTGCTACACAAAAGGAGCATAAATGCTATGATCCTATCTCAAAAAGGTTGTTTGTTAGCTATGATGTCTCTTTTTCTGAGACATATTTCTTCTATCCTAAGTCTTTGATTCAGGGGGAGTATTGGAGTGAGTTTGAGGGTAATGAATCTCAGCCTCAACTTGAACCCGCCTGCATTCTGAACCCATCCCAAGGCCTATGTCATCTCTTATAGAGACAAATCCTATCTGAAACAATTATACTTGGTCCTACACTCAAGATGTATTCTCGGAGGAACAAAGCAAGTAGTACACTTCCTATCCCTGAAGCTATGCCAATTTTTGAACCTGTGCAAGTCCCTACCGAAGAAATTCAGAGCAATGAAGATCAAGGAGACAACACAGATTTAGAATGGCCAATTGCCTTAAGGAAGAAATCTAGATCATGTACTATGCATCCAATTGAGAGGTTTGTCTCTTATGAAGCTCTATCTTCTCAACATAAAGCTTTTATTGCTAATCTGGATAGAATTGATATTCTAAAAAATGTTCAAGAAGCTCTTAAAGTTCCAGAATGGGGAGAAGCTGTTTTCAAAGAAACAAGGGCATTTGGAAAGAATGAAACATAGGAAGAAGTTGATTTGCCAAAAGGAAAGAAACCCGTAGGGCGTAGGTGGATATTTACAATCAAATATTGGGCTAATGGCACCATTGAGAGGTATAAGGTGAGATTGGTAGCTAAAGGCCATACTCAGACCTATGGGATGGACTACAAAGAAACATTTGCACCTGTGGCCAAACTAAATACTATAAGACTATTGTTATCAGTAGCTGTTAACCTTGACTGGCTACTTCAGCAACTTGATATGAAAAACACCTTGAATGGACAACTAAAGGAAGAAGTGTATATGCTTCCTCCAAGGTTTGATGAGGAAGGAGGAAACAAAGTTTGTAGACTGAGAAAATCTCTATATGGACTAAAGCAATCACCACAAGCTTGGTTTGAGAGATTTGCCAAAGCCCTTAAAATAGAAGGATAGACACAACCACAGTTAGATTATACAATATTTTTCAAAATTAGTGAAGGTAAGAAGACAATTTTGATTGTGTATGTTGATGATATTATTTTAACTGGTGATGATGCAGAGGAAATAACAAGACTTAAGATAGCACTGAAGAAAGAATTTGAAGTTGAAGACTTAGGAGAAATGATGTATTTTTTGGGCATGGAAGTAGCAAGATCAAAGAAGGGAGTTTACATCTCGCAAAGAAAGTACATTCATGATCTCTTAAGAGAGACTGGAATGTTAGGCTGCAAACCAAGCACTACTCCTATTGACAGTACAAAATTTGGGGATGAAGATGATAAACTTGTCAATCGTGAAGAGTATCAAACACTAGTGGGAAGACTAATTTATTTGTCTCATACTAGACTAGATATTGCTTTTGTTGTGAGTGTTGTTAGTCGCTATATGCATGCACTAAGGAGAAAGCATTTGGCGGCGGTTTTTAAGATCCTACGGTATCTAAAAGGTACTTCAAGGAAAGGATTGCTATTCAAAAATGGAGATCAAAGAATAATTGAAATATATACTGATTCAGATTGGGCAAGTTCGGAAGAAGATAGACGATCAACCACTAGATATTGTACTTTTGTGTGGGGAAATTTGGTTATTTGGCAAAGTAAGAAGCAAAAGGTGGTAGCTAAGAGTAGTGCTGAAGCTAAATTAAGAGCTTATGCAAAAGGGATGTGTGAAAGTCTTTGGTTAAAGGCAGTGTTGATAGAATTGGGAATGAGGTTTGAGATACCTATAAAAAACTGTTGTGATAACAAGGCAGCCTTAAGCATGGCACACAATCCAGTCCATCATAAGAGAACAAAACATGTCGAGGTTGATTGGCATTTCATCAAAGAGAAGATAGAAGATGAGACAATATGCCTAACTTATGTTCCAACAAAGAAGTAGACAGCTGATGTGTTTATTAAAGGGCTTCAACGACAAGCATTTGAAGAGTGTATTAGCAAGTTGGACATGATAGATATTTATGATCTAACTTGAGAGGGAGTGTGGTCAAGATATGTATATCTCATAATATTATAATCTGATCGTAATTAGATCTTTTAGATTAGATAGCAGTATCTTATAGATATACAGTATCCTAGGATTATATTTCTATATCTGTACAGATTTTCTACCTTATTCTGTAAACCCTATTTGTGTATATATATACTGAAGTCTCTAATAAAGAGATATAGAGCAAATTAGCTCTGATTCACATTTCTCTTTCCAAGTCTATTCATAACATCTCTGAATTTGTTTGTTGAAGACTGATGCATTTTGACTCATTTATTGTTTTAGGCTCTGGATAAATGTCAACTTGGAGATGAAGTTAGGAAGAAGGAAATGAAATTGGATTCATCAGGTTTGTCTTCTTTTCTACTTCAAAGTAACTAGTATGCTTTAGCCATTTCCAACTGAAGAATTGAAATGGTCGTCATGGTTCAACAGTTACTGAGAACGGAGAGAACTGGAGTATGGGTCAAAGACAGCTAGTGTGCCTTGGGCGTGTGCTTCTGAAGAAAAGCAAGATATTGGTCCTTGATGAAGCAACTGCATCCGTTGATACAGCTACTGATAACTTAATTCAGCAAACTCTCAAGCAACACTTCAGTGACTGCACAGTTATAACCATTGCACATAGGATAACTTCAGTTCTTGATAGTGATATGGTCCTGCTTCTGAGTCAAGGTGAGTATGGCCGTATAGTTTGCTGATACCTGGACAATCACTACCGGTATAGATAACTTATGATTATATTTGCAGGTTTGATTGAAGAATATGACACTCCAGTTAGGCTGTTAAAGAATAAAACATCGTCATTTGCACAACTTGTAGCAGAGTACACAACAAGGTCAAGTAGTAGCTTTGAGTAGATTGGCCGAATCCCAGATGAAAAGTTTATGGAACAGGAAGTAATTGCAACAAATTTGCTGATGACCAAAAAAATGTGTAGTTATTTGTTTTTAACTGCTCCTGTTTCATGTAACTTTAAGTTTAGACTACTACATCAGATGTTTACAGGGCATCATCGTTGGTGCTTACTAAGATTTTGGTAATGAAGCAGTGGATTTCGGTGTTATACTTTATGCATGGGCTTTATGCTTACAGTTAATATTTGCCTACATGTTCTAGAGAGACAAGTTTGGTGGAACCGTCAAAGATATAATTTGATCTTGTTTGCATATCATTCCTTGCAAAATGTAGTTGCCACCTCGACATTATGTGATGCTTAAAGTAGGAACTTTATATTGCAGAGGGATATAAGATCAATCATGTATAAAAAGTCTTTAAATTAGATGATGTGAGAAGCCATTTTGCATGTCCATGAGCCGTAAACTATCAAGGACCCGTAAGGTCCAGACAAGTAGAGAACAGTTTTCACTTGCCTGGAATTCCTGAAATGAAAAGAGGATAATAATTATATCTACTAATCACGGTAGAGCAGCTCATTTTCATCCCCCAACTCTTTCCTGGACAAGATTGAGAAGGGTCAATGTTAATTTAGATGAAATAAATGAAGAAAAGAAAAGGTAAAGATCACTGAAACACAAACAACCTTTCAAACTGTTGAGCAGAACAACTCGAACACACTATTGAATCCGGTCAAGTTGGAGAACACATTTTAGTATTTTGTGGTTGGTAAAGCCTTCAGTTACTCGTATACTAAAAACACCAGAGGCCTATGACTCGAAACAACAACAAGATGAAGCAAAGTAAAAAGAAATTTTATAATCAGAGATAATGCAGAAAAGTATATTTTTTGCTATCCATAACTCGATGAACAAGCTTCTCAACTATTTGAATAAGCTCTTGGATCCTTTGAATAAGCTCCTCGACTTATAAACAAGCTTCTATAATTTCCTTTATGTTGTTATTGCGTTTTGTGTCATTTCTAAATATATGAACATTTTAACGGGTCTAAGTAAATTTACATCCACAAATTTCTATCAGCAGGCTACAAGAGACCTTATCAGCTGTTTATAAAAATCTTTTTGGCCCAAAGTAATGAGTCCAAAGCTAGTCAGGAATCTAATACTGTAGACAACTAGGACATAACTCCTTAAACCTTTCTCTATATCATACAATATTTCTCAAGTAAATTGTCTTATCACATATATCTATTTTCTAATATTGACTGCTCGTGATGTAAAAAAGAACTTCTTCAGAAACAATCTTTTTATCTCATTTCATATTGTCATTAAGCCAAAGGAAAGATAATATAGCCAATTTTTTGCCTTATCTTAAATAAGAATAGAATGACTATGAGATTAATTTATTCTTCGACCACTCCTTATGGCTTCATTCTAGAACAAGCAATATGAAATTCTTTCAAGTGTTTTTCTGAATCAAACCATATTTTAATTTAAAATCTACCTCAAAATTTAGAAATCGTATGCGTAAAGATTGTTAATTTAAATTTGATGTCACTAACTCCCTCAACACTCTAATGTTAGCATTTGTCATCTTTTCTTCAACTTCTTAGAAATTAAATTTTTTACCAATTGTTAGGTCTATCTAAACTTTTACTTTTGGAAGTGACGGCTAGTTCTTTGCTTAGTCTCTTTCCTTAAACAATGCACTGTCTTATCAAATTTTGGGTTATATTGCAATTCACTTGTCTAGGAAGAGCGAGTTATATAAGATAAGAGATTAATAGTAAACTATAAAATAATGTAAAGAAACTAATAAACGAAAATAGTTCCCCAACAACAACACTAAAATTTTGATTTGGTTGTCAAATAACTTAAAATTAATTATGATTTTTAACCTCTTGTAATAGTCATGGAACTAAGTCGAATCTTATGAAAACTGAAATTTAGTTTCTTAATTTCAATTAATAAAACAAAACGGAGGGTTTATGATTAATTAACTAATAAACTAAAATTAACAAACAATCAAGTAAATCAACTCAATATAAAGAGTGAGACATTTAATTTTAATCAATTCACTTCTAATTGTAATATTAATAGAATAATACTTTTTACAATTCAAGCAATTATTTTGAAACATATTAAGATATTTACAATAAGACTCAAAATTTTCTAAATTAATTGGTTTAAATCCAACATTCAAATACTAACAATTTGTTGATTATAATAATATTCCATATCAATTAAATGATAGTGATAAGCTTCTTCCAAAAATTAAATCCTAATTAAATAATTGAGATAACTACAACTATCTAACTTGGTTTCTTATTTATCATAAGTTAAATATGTAAATTCATAATTAACATATTTAGTACTTGTATCAATCTTCCATGGCAATTATAGATCACTAAATTCATGGATAGCTATAGGATAATCAACATAAAATAAATTTGTCAAACTAATCAATATTAATTATTTATTCATTAGGATATAAAACAAGAATACTTGAATTAAAACATTAATATAAGTTTAGAACAAAATCTCGTAAGGTTACAACTAGAGTTTTGAATCCCTTTGAATTAGAATATTTGGATTTAGCCACTCATGATTTTAGTTCCAACACTAAAGATATATAAGAAACGATTCAAGATTGAAAGAAAACTACAATCAAATGAAAGCGAATGATATGTGTAAGTGTTCGGCATGTTTTTCCCTTCTTTTTCTACTAAGTCTCCTTTATCTTGTAAAGATTTCTATGTAAAATAAATCAAAATCCCTACATAATAGGGAAGGAAATAATTTTCCGAATTGAATTCAAACTCTTTATATGAATATGATGCTAGGCATAATCTTGCCTTATCCTCTATAGTAATATGTTCTCTTTTTGCAAAATTCATAATTTTGATCAATAATGTTCCAATTTGATGCAATCTCCATTGCCATCTCCTAAAACAAAACATTTTTTTTCATTTAAGCACCAAGATATAATCAAAATAAAAGGGATAATTCCAATTATCATAATTAGATAACATCTTATCATCCCTCATCACAAGCCCAATAATCAAATCTATGTACACTAATAAGGGTTCATTTGTCTTACTCAAAATTGGTCCTTTTAACTAGATCTTTTATTGGGTACATTTATTATCTTTAACATAGATCAAATTTAATTTTGTTAGCCTTAATTTATAAAAACTCTTAATTAATAATTTTTAATAAGAATTTTAATTTCAACATTTTCTTTAGACAAAATTAATTATAACAACTATAATGAAAATGAAAATAATAAAAGTGAATAAAAATTAATGTAATGGTCAATTAAAATAAAACAATTGATCCAAAGATAATAAAAGTTCATCATTTAGTCTCATAGGCTTTCAATACCAAAAATATCAAATACATATATCATTATATCGACATGAGCTAATACAATCAGATATATCTAATATTGTACTAGCACAAATGAGAAAATAAAGTGTGTCACACTATAATGATACCTATAAGATCTTAAATATGGCATTGTTTTGTTTGTTGGTTCAAATTTCTCTAAACTTTGTGCTAAACTACCTTAGAGAAAATTGTTTTCTTTCACTTAATGCTAAATCGCATTAGAAAAAAATCTTTATGAGATTAAACACTCATGTCCCCCCCATGGATGTCTTATTAAATCCATGGATTTATCTATGTATATGTTCTAAAGACATATGTCTAAAGTCAATCTGTATATGTGTCTAATGATCTTTAAAATTCTTAAAATTGACATAAATCTTAAGAATTTTACCTGTATTATGACAATGTATGACAACCTAAATGACTGAGAATAAAGTGATGATCATTGATATACATATAAAATGTATAGTCTTAATACATGAAAAAATGAAATAATTGTATTAGCAACCAAATACAATAATCCCTAACTAAAAGTGTCTAAATACTTTAACAAACTCATACTGTATACATGTCTTATAAAATTGATTGGTCACAACCCCTTAGTTAGTGGATCAACCACTATGTGCTCAATTTCTATATGCTCCATTATAATGTCAACTATATATACTAATTCCTTTATGATCAAATATTTGACCTCTAAATGCTTAGACATGTAATATTTTTATTGCTATTACTAAAAAAACACAATAGATAAATTATTACAGTACAACTGAATGGGTCTAACTATCGAATCAACTACAAACAACTTAAAAATCACATTCCTAAGCCAAACCGCTTGTGAAACAGCTCCATAGCATGCTATAAACTCTGCATGCATAATTGAGAAAGTTATAGTGTCTATTTGACACTCTTCCACACAAAAAAACACATCTACCAATATGAAAATGTACCTTGATGTGGACTTGTTATTATTTGGACATATAGTAAAATCAGAATTTGT
Source organism: Erythroxylum novogranatense (assembly GCA_029891385.1). Taxonomy (NCBI): domain Eukaryota; kingdom Viridiplantae; phylum Streptophyta; class Magnoliopsida; order Malpighiales; family Erythroxylaceae; genus Erythroxylum; species Erythroxylum novogranatense. The sequence goes on from JAIWQS010000157.1 coordinate 173,795, forward strand.
ATAACTAATAAGGTCAATATTCTTGACTTTCTTGAATGTCAATATATAATCCATAGTTCCCTCGAGATATCTCAAAACTTATTTAATTCCATTCCAGTGGTCTATTTTTCGATTAACAAGATACCTACCTGGTAGCTCAACAAAGATCGCAATATATGACTTAGTCCATAGCTAGGCATAAATCAAAGTTACCAATCGCACTAAAATAAGGAGCATTCTTCATATTCTCTCCTTTTGTATCATTCTTTAGACAAGTATGTCAAAGATAATCTCTCATTACGAGAGATAGTTATGCAACAAGATTATAATCAACCATAGTTAACTTTATCAATACCGCTCAATGTATACACTTTGTAAGAGACCTAAAAGTGTTGAGAATTGTCCGGTAAATCTAAAACTAAAGACAAAGGATGTTTCACTGAGGTCCTTTATGTCAAAATGCTTGGCCAAAAGTCGCTTTAACCTCATGCAACATGTTTAAGTCATTTGATACAAGCAAGATATCATCCATATATAAGAGTAAAAAATAACCTTGCCTTACCTTATAATGCAAGCATCTTTAACTTTATTTTTCAAGATGCCAAATAAGGTAACAATCTAGTCAAACTTTAAGTACCACAATTTGGAGACTTGTGTTCATGTTTGCAAGTTTTACAATTACAACTCTCAAATACTACAAGTGCACGGGTCGTGAAATGTAGTAAGTGATGGTCAATCCCACGAGGAAGTGTGAGTATGTTATCTAAGGTTAAGAAAATTGATAAATTGAAGATAACAATTGCAAAGAAAGGTAAATGCGGGAAAGTGTTTATCATGAATTTAATTCGCAAGTTTAACACTAAAGAAATTGAAATCGATCAACATAAAAGTCATAAAGGGAATATCAAGAAAAGTTCCCAAATTATGAGAGAGGGGATTTTCCCTATCATCAATGCTAATATAGTCAATTATGCATTATTGTGGTGTCAGTTCTAGATTATCGTAAAGTGTATTACTCATCTCGAGTTATAATCACTAAACTTAAATCATAAACCCTAATTGAATTATAGAATTTACAATCTCTTATTTAACAAAAGACCCATAACTTTAAATAGGTCTTAAACTCTCTAATAAACTATTAGGTCTCACACGAGATCTCTCTTCGTATAATAATCGATATGATTACTCACGTGGTCTATTGGATCACTTAACTCTCATTAATCCAATCTAATTATTTTTATTCAGTTCAACCTCTTGGTTTATACCAAAATATGCAAGTTTTGCAATTAATCACACACCCATTCAAAATAACACAAAATGATCAGATCAACATTGAATCAAGGTAAAATCCTAAAGGAAAAGTTAAAACATCATCAACAATCCAAAATCCATCATCATACAATCCATCATCATCTCATACATTCAATGAATAGAAATAAAGATAGAAATGAGAAAGAACTTGGATCAGATAACCTGAGAAGACAACAGCATCAGAAGACTCGCCTCCTCTTTGCTCTTCTTTCTATTCTCTCTCTTCTTCTTCTTCTCTCCCTTGAAGCTTTCTCAAAATGGCAAAATGGAGCCCTCTTTCTTGTCTCTTCTTTTTTCTCTTTATAGTCTTTTCTAATTAGAGCAAATGTTGGGCTTTTCTTGTGCCTACAAGGTCCAAAATATCTCTAAAAAATGAGGTTCGAAAAGTTAGATTGCGCAGGCCACAATCATGACATACTGGCCATGATCTTGGCCTGTCCTCTATGCTTCTATCATGATCGAGGCACATTAGCCATGATTGTGGCCTTTTGTTTTAATTCGACTCTCCTTCGAAACTTCTTCGTTCTTCGATATTAGCCCTAAAAAAGCAGCAAACTCATCAAAGCACCTCAATTACATAACATTGAAGCTTAAAAGAATGCTATAGCCCATAAAACACTTAAAGCAACAATATTTAACTAACTACGACAATTCTAACCTAAACTCACACTAATCGATTAAATTTAACCATTAAATGCATCCTAACTACCCATCAAAATATGATGCAATCTACGACTATCAACGCTCCACAGTTAAATGTTTGCTTGTCTTCAAGCAAAAACAAAACAAATAAATCAACACACTAAAGCATAACATTCACATAAATGCAATAATCAGGCCATGTCATCAAACTTCATGAAACCAATTTAACTTCGAACAATATCCCTTAAGTTGTTGTAACTTATTAATTTGTAAAATCTACGTCTAAGTACCTTGAACTAAATATACAACTAATCTAGACCTTAATGTTAAGTTTATTCACCCTTATCACTTACACACACATTAATAATTATTTGGTCATAAAAATGTAACTATCACTAAGTATGTTTTCATGAAATTCAAACTGTTCATAGAGATCGGTAGGTTTTATTTGATAACACATTGCTTTTGTTAATTTTATAGACATGAACCTAGCCTTTTATGCGAAGGCAAACATTTATGATGAATGTCGATCCAATTACTCAACTAGGTCATCTTTTTATTAGGTGGCTCGATTGGAATGTCTTTATAGCCTTTTCACATGAAGACACACATTGATGATGCATGTTAATCCAGTTACTCAACTACATCACATTTTCAACTAGCTACTAGCTCTATTCATAACCCGAAAGCTAACGGAATAGTTAATTACTTACGATTTACACCTTTTTTACATTATTACTACCTCATTTCTTTAGCTAGTAATTCTCATAAAAAAGTGTTAATGATTCTACTTATTTGATTTACCTAAAATTATAAATGGATGTGACAAATTCTAGGGTGAATACACTGCATTATATCCTAATTAATCTACATATTTAGCCAAAGTAACCTAAGTCACTAATTTCATAAGTTAGTAAACCTTCCAAACTAAAAGATTATGTTCAAAGTTAACCTGATTCCGTTAAACCCTAACCCTTGACACATTGACACAAATCACATAATGTACCCTAAACAAACTAACATGCAAAATTAACGTTCAAAATAAAAGCATATAGCACAGATTCCTTCCCACACTTGGACAACACATTGTCCTCAATCGAAAAAGAGCAAATAAACAACACATAAGGTGGGAATAAACATAAATTCAGGCGAAACATAAAGACATAATTTAAAAGAGAAAGTATTAGAACACAAAACTGTCATAGTGACGGATGGTGAAGGAGGTGGTATTTGAACACCTTGAGCCTTAAAATATATGTGAATGCGTCAGATGTACTGAATTTGGCATTTCTGTTCTCTGACCATATCCTTCATCTTCCTTGCATTTTCTGCAAGTGATTTTTTAGTGTCTAAGAGTGCGGTGATTACCTTCTCCCAACTAACTTTTTCTTCCTCTTCATATTCTTCACTTGTGAGCTCCTCCGCTCGTTGTTATCGTGGTGCTGGACTAGAACTAGCTTGTCCTATCCTATTTTTGACATGAGACTTGGAGCTAACATCTTGGAGTCTAATACCATGGCATTCAAAAGTCTCAGCTCAAGCTAAGTTATGCATATTAAAGAACTCAGGGAGATAAGCAGTTAGTCCTTTATAGTTGACACCATAATACGCAACAATAGTTGCAACCAAGTAACCTATACCAAGGTTATTGCTTCTCTTTTTCGAGGTGGCACTATGATTGTTAAAAATATGAGTTAAAGTACATACTTGGATGTTGTGATCCATACACCACAAAACGAAGAGTTCACTCTTGTTAAACAAAAGTTGACACATGAATTTGTGCAATAGAAAATGTCCATGAATCTTAATAATGTTGATGTGGAAATTCTTGGTATCGAAGTCATCAAACCCAGTTAGTTGTGCCCAGTATCTTATGGAGCAGAATTTATCATATTGATTCACGATGTTCGATTCCGATAATCTATCAATCTCACACAATTTTTCCTAATTAAAATTTTCACACAATTTTTTATAAGGTCGACCCCGTAACGAAACCATAATTCCTTAGGGTTACTATGGTCAAATTGGAGGGTTGTAAAGAATTCAATGGTGAGCTTTTCATAAACAACCAATGAGAAATGTAAGAATTTATCCTATTGAATTCTACTAGCTAGGTTTTCCACCTTCTCTCTCAAACCTAATTGTTTTAAATATCAAAGTCAAAGTATCTTGGCACTATAATGTCTTTAGAACTAAGGGTGCGAAAACGGTTACCTTCTACTTCTGTGTAAAGCAAAAAAGCTTCTCCGTAATCCTCTACCCAGTTCTGTTATTCGTGGCCCAATACTTAAACTTTTTCCTTTGGTTGGGTGCGCTTGACAGTTTGCTTAATGCACAACCCCATTAGGAATGAGAGTTGTGAAGAATTAGAGAGAATGAAAGTTTTGAAGTTTGGTAAAGAGAGGTGAGAGGATTTGAGAGTCTTGGTTTTAGAGAGAGAGTGAGAGAATGAAAAGTGAATAAAAAATGACGTTAGAAGTAAATACATAGGTAAGGAAGGGTTAAAATGGTAAAATTGAAAAAAGACTAAGCTAAAAAAACGTGTTGTCCCTTTTTTTACTCCATTGTAGGCCACAATCATAACCTACAATATTTTTGTGATTCTTCGATCTTTCATCATTTCGTCATTTCATCCCCCCTCCCCGAGATCCTTCCTTAGCTTCTTATTTGCACTTTTCACCTTATGGTGCTTAAATTCCCAATCATCTTATGTCAAAATTGATCCCCATTATTCCAAGGTATTTATTTAGAAACGAAACACACAATTAACAAAATTCAAAACTACCTAATACTAAAAAGGAAATAACAAACAATAAAAACGATGGGTTGCCTCCCATGCAGGGCTTCTCTACCATCATTAGCTCGATGCCTTTCTTTTCCGTAGGGTGATTTAAACAAGTTGTGCAATGGTAAAGTAGTCATAGATCTCATAAATTGCACATAAGCTTCCAGGTTATCGCTTCCATTGTCATTCTTCTTCATTATGTTTCACCTTTTCCTTCATGATTTTTCCTTCCTAAGTTCACCCTTGTGAGCATCAATATGCTCCAGTTGTCCTCAAGACTTGGTTCTTTTGATGATGGCCATAGGTAGGGGAGAACTTTTTTCGTTCTTAGATATAGTGAAGGTCATCTACTTATCACTTACCCTCAAGGTCAGTTCACCCTATCAACGCCAATAATTGATGAGCGTGGCAAAAATGACCATCCAAGGACCATTAGGGTTTTCATATCTTCTTTTATATCCAAATGACAAAGTCTATGAAAAAATAAATTTGTCAACCTGAACTCGCACATTTTAATGATACCTTTTACCAATGAATTGATTTGTCTATTGTCTTCACAAGCATCTAAATGGGTACTATCTCTCCTACCCCCAATTTTTGACTTAGAGTATAAGGCATCATATTTATGCTCACCCCAAATCCGCAAATTCCTTATCTATTTTAACACGACTAATAATGAAAGGAATGTAAAAATCTCATAGATCCTCCTTCTTCTATGCTACAGTGGGGTTTCTTTCCTCTGCCAGCTCCTTTTCTACCTTCTCTCTGATCGATTCCATTAATGTGAGTCAGGTCTTTAATTATTCTATCATGTCCATAATTTCATTTATTTTGGTGACTTTGGACTTCCTCATTGCCTTAATCAGATATGGAATCGGAGGCTGATACTTTTTCATTTCAGGCAGATTGTATTTGGCCAGTAAGGAATTTTCCTTATTCTTCTGGCCTTTTGTTCTCCTTTCTTCCCTGGCTAGAATTGACTTTCACTGTACTAGAATAGGGCAAAGAATTTCAAATCGATGCTCCTCAATTAGCTTTAATTCAAGTTCACTTTAAAAGAAAATTTTGTCTCCTTTTTCCTTTTCCTTCTCTCTATCTTCTCTCGTTTGATCAAGCTTCTCCTTATTGGTCTGGGTGATAACCATGATTCTTTCCTTTGGTTTGGATTCTGTTTTACTTGGGAGGGTTCTTGTATCTCGGGTCAACAATGCTTCTACCAGTTGCCTACTTGAACTTCCAAGTTGTGTATTAAAGAGGTGTGATTCTTTGTAACTTGCTCAAACTTGCCTTCAAGCCTCTTATATGCATCCTCCATTCTTGCCTCTTATATGCATCCTCCATGCCTTTAATTTTGTTTAGAATCTTGTTTAATTCATGTTCAGCTTTTCTTGTTGAAAACCAGGTGGTCCTTGAGGTTTGAACTGACCTTTAACATTGTTAGTCCACGAAAAGTGTAGGTGGTTCTTCCACCCAAGATTATACGTGTTGGAGTAGGGTTATTTCCCCCTCCTCGACCATGTTGAGCTGCCATGTAAGTCACTTGTTCTTATTCATTACCCTTCATCGGAAAACAATCAATAGTCATGATCTAGTTGCCCACACAACTCACATTTTAGCTTTCAAGTTAGATTGTCAATCTTTGATTGCATTTCTGTCATTTGGCCGAAAACTATAACTCCTTTATGTTCTCGAAAAGTTGTAGGTTATTTACTCCACTCAATTGCCCATAAGTAGCTGTTGGTTGTTGTCTTCTCTAACAGCTCTTCAGCTTCATCCACTCTCTTCCTCATTAACGATCTTCTTGAGGCTCCATCAATAGTGCCTCTAATGGGTAGATTTACTCCATTGTAGAATGTTTGCAAAAGGAATTCCTTTGGTAGATTATAGTATGGGCACCTCCTTTACAAATCCTTGTATCTCCCCCACTCTTCATAGATCGATTCCTCATCACTCTGTTGGAAGTTTGTAACCTCCTTGATGATTTTGGTTGTCTTGGTGAGGGGAAAATATTTTTCTAAGAAGGTATATACCAATTTCTCCCACGTAGTGATACTGAATTGTCTAAGAGAGTGATACCAAGCCTTTGCCCTATCCCTTAATATGAAAGGGAAAAGCCTCATCCTAACTGCATCTTCCGACATCTAATGATATCAAAAGGTATCAAATAGTTCAAGGAAGTGTATGATATGTGCATTTGGGTTGTCAATCTATAGAATTGCACATTTTGTTGCAGCATATTTAGTAAAGCAAGTTTTTATTTCAAATGAAGCCACTTAGGTTGGTAACCTAGCAACACCTTAATTTGTTGCATTAAATCATGGCCTCATGAAATCCATGAGATTTCTTAGTTGAGCTCCTTGATTGAATTCTTGCTAAAACTCGTTGGCTATGGTTGCTTTCATAGTTTCTTCTTCACACTGAGCTCTTCAAATGGTAAGTTCAAGACAAGCAATATCAAGCTCTAATGTTTTAGCTATACGAATTGAAATTCTAGTAACTCATGTGTTCATGCAAGTGTACGGATGCAAGAGTGGGAAAATGCCTTAAACTAATAGAACTAAACTAATCTTACGTTTCCCTAGTAATGCACCAAAAACTTGTTGATAGTTTTGCAAACTTTACAATTTATAGCCTTCAAATATTGCAGGAGTATGTGTCATGAAATGTAGTAAGTAAAAGGTCGATCCCACGAGGATGTGTGAATAGGTTATCTAAGGCTAAGAAAATTGACAAATTGAAAATAAAATTGCAAAGACAGTAAAGGCGGAGAGTAATTATCAAGAATTTAGTTCGCAAGTTTAACACAAAAGAAATTGAAATCAAACAATATAAAAGTCACAAAGGGAATTAACTAAAAAGAGTTGCCAAATTATGAGAGAGGGGGTTTTTCTTATCATCAATACTAATCTAGTCAATTATGTGTTATTGTGGTGTCGATTCTAGACTATTGTGGTCTCTCGAGTTATAATTACTAAACCCTAATTGAATTATGAAATTTACAATCTCTTAAATAACAAATGACTCACAATTCTAATTAGGTCTTAAGCTCTATAATAAACTACTAGGTTTCACTTAGGATCTCTCTCTGCACAATAACCTATATGATTACTCATATGTAGGGACAGCAATGGGTTTTTAACCCGATTAATATCTGCACCACCTGATCCAAAAAATATACATGGAGGCTAAAAAAATAGATTTTAAATGGATGCTGAAAAATGGATGTGGATATAGATTTGGATATGGGTTACAGTGATAACCCGAATCGATGGATACTCATATCTTACCCGCTTTTATTAACTTTATTTTTCTGTTTTTCTTGAATATTTATGTTTAAATATAATAAAATATTAATATTTTTAAAAGAAACAACTTTAAAATCCTCACTTTACTTCTCAATCCTCATTTTTTCATCATATTTTATTTTTTATAAGATGATAATAATGTACATGATATGGAGATGAAGTTTCAAATCTTGTGGAGTTCACGTAAAGACAATTTAAAACTTTGGATATTTCTGTCTTTGTTCCAATTCTTGATTGTGAAAATATATGTTGTTTTGAACTAAACATTATGATTTTATTATTCCAATTTTATGGTTTTTAATACATACAAATCAAAATCTTGACTTATTATTACTAAAGTAATTTTGATTTGGAATGTTTGCAAAAATCCGCTGCTTATATTTTATCTTTAGAAGTTATATTTTATATTCTATACAATCCGATGGATATCAAAAATCCGAACAATCCAATGAATTTAGATATGAGTAGTAAATCGTAAAAATAGAAGATTTTAAATGGATAATGGATTGAGTCATAAAATATGGATATGGATATGGGTAGGTAATACCCAAACCGAACCCTACCCATTGTCATCCCTAATCACATGGTCTATTAGATCACTTAACTCTCATTAATCTAATCTAATCATTTTTAGTCACTTCACCCTCTCAATTTGTTATTCAAATATGAAAGTTAATCACAACATCCAGTTAAAATAACACAAAAACAAATTATATCAATATTAAATCAAGGTAAAATCCTAAAGGAAAAGTTAGAACATCATTAACAATTTAAAATACATCATCATACAATCCATCATCATCTCACACATTCAATGAACGAAATAAAGATAGAAAGGATAAAGAACTTGGATCAGAATACCCAAGAAGATAGTAGCGTCAGAAGACCCGCTTCCTCTCTTCTCTTCTTTCTCTTCTCTCTCTTCTTCTTCTTCTCTCCCTTGAAACTTTCCCAAAATGGTAGAAGAGGGGCCCTCTTTCTTGTCTCTTGTTTTTTCTCTCTCTTGAAGCTTTCCTAAAATGGTAGAAGTGGAGCTCTCTTTCTTGTCTCTTCTTTTTTCTCTTTACAGTCTTTTCTAATTAAGGAAAATGTAGGGCTTTTCCCATGCCCAAAAGGTTCAAGATATCCCTAAAAATTAAGGTTTGAAAAGATAGATCGCACAGTTTGTCGCGCAGGCCACACTCGTGGCCCACTATGCTACTATCATGGCCCTCTATTTTGGTTCAAGTATCCTTTGAATCTCCTCCATTCTTTGATATTAACCCTAAAAAACTAGCAAACTTATCAAAGTACCTCAATTACACAACATTGAAGCTCAAAAGCATGCTCTAACCCATAAAATACTTAAAACACAAATAATTAACTAACTAATACAATTTTAACCTAAACACAAACTAATCGATTAAATTTAACCACTAAATGCATCCTAACTACCCACCAAACCATATATGGATCTTCTTAATTTATTGACCATGTCAGCTTTATCTAGCTCCTAAAATCCTTCAGGTTTCTCCATATAAACATTTTAATAAAGGTCTCTATTCAGGAAAGCAGATTTGATATCCATTTTGATGTAGCTTTATGTCATAATGAGCTACTTTTTCTATAGTAACTTTAAATGCATCTTTAGGGGATACAAGAGAAAAGGTGACATTAAATTCAATTCCTTCTTTTTAAGTGAATCCACTAGTAACTAACTGGCCTTTAACTGCTCAACTTTACCCTTAGAATCCCTTTTGGTCTTATATATCCATTTACAGTTAATAAGTTTACAATTGTGAAGTAAATCCATAAGCTCTCATATCTTATTATACTTTACATATTGCATCTCATCCTTCATTGCATCCGACCATAAATCCACATGAGGTCCAAAAATAGTATATGTAAAAGTAACTAGATCCACCACATTTCCAATATCATAGTCATGTTCACACAAGTAGACTATACAATTAGATGGTATAGTAGGTCTTATCATTTTAGTGGATCTCTGCAATTGAATTGGTTTAACATGTTCATGTACAGTAGGAACCTCATTTTGTACAAGTATGGGTTCTTGAACTTTTATTGGTACTATATTTAGACTTGGATCTACTAGTTCTGACTGTATAAGCGATAGATAAGAAATAATTGTAGTATCCACCCTTCTATCATCTGCAGGATGAGAACGGCCTTCCTCATTAAGATGAGATGGACCAGCCTCATCATAGACATTATTCTTCATAAACTTAACTATCTGTGATTCAACTATTTTATTTCTTTCATCTCTACAGTAAAATATGTATCCCTTAGAATGATCTAAATATTCAATAAATTAAAAATGACTGGGAAGAAAATGCAATTTATTTTCATAAAGATTATATAAATATACCTTAGCCTATATAGGCTAGGCTTTCACCCCATAGAAATTTAAAAAGGCATCTTTGAAACTGATTTTCTTAGGACTCTAATAAAGTGAATATAAGACAATCTTTATATCTTCACCTCAAAGGTAATGTAGTGAATTAGTCGTACTCCATATTAACCTCGTCATGTCCTTTAAGGTGCGATTCTATCTTTCGACTACACTATTCTGTTTAGGACTACCTTATATAGTGAGTTGAGCTAGTCTTTCTTCTTTAAAGAGCAGGGGATGCCTATTATTTAACATGATTATAAATATTTGAAAAATGGAAAATTTTATTATCTTGAAACTTCATGTTTGCCATAATATTCATGTCGATAATCAAATCTGACAATCTTAATTGACCTTTCTAATTGATTCTCAACTTCAATCTTAAAGATTTTAAATTTATTAAGAACTTCAATTTTTTCTTTAATTAAGATCACATATTTCTAATAGGAATAGTCATCGATAATGACAGAAAATATATTGAATTACACAACGTAGTTGTATAGGGTCCAGATATATCTGTATGTGTGAGTTCTAACAAGTTACAAGCACAAGTTGATCTTTTTTCCTTTTTTTGATCGACTTATCCCTGCAGTAGTCAACACTTGTTTTCATATTATCATAATCTAGAGTTGGTAAAATGTTATCCTTTATCAATCTCTCAACCTATTTTTTGAAAACATGACTTAATCTTTTATGCAATAACATGTATAACTTTTCCTTTATCGATGGTCTCTTTCTTGTAACCTATTCGACAATATATAAAGAAGCATATATCTCATCAGGGTCAAGGCACATTATATATAAATCATATGATAAGAAGGCCATACTAATATGTTTTGCATTGAAAAATAATTTTACAATCAAATTTTTAAATACAAAACTGTAACCTTCTTTATCCAAAACGTATACAAAGATCAAAATCCCTATAAAATATGTTGTATAGAATGTCTAATATAAAAGAAGTTTGAACTCTATATCTAAGTTCAAACGCACTTCCCCTACAAAGTCTACTTCCACTTGTTGTTATTTCCTACCATCAAATTTTCCTCTTCTTTATTTGACTTTCTATTTATCATGAATCCTTGTATTATGGAAGTAACATTATTAGAAACTCCACTATTTAGCCACCAAGAACTTGATGTGGCTATAGCAATATTAAATTCACGTATCATATAAACTAAGGAGTTACCTGATATCTCCTATCTTTCTTTCCAGGTTTCGTATTTCTGCATTCCAGCTCCCTATGGTCCTTCTTTAAAAAAAAACATTGAATACTCATGCTCATTGGACTCCTAATTATGTTGGATTGACCTACATCTTTATATGGAAGAAATTTATATTTCTGACTATTAATTTTTTTGGGCTTTACTTTTACCTTTCCCTTGATTGCTATTAAGGTTATATAAGATATATTTTTCAACTTCTTTTTTTCAACAACATACTGGGTAATCAATTGATTTATATCCTAAGCTTTATCATAAGAATTATATATGGTATCCAAAATAGCAAACTCTCAAGGAAGAGCATTTAAAGCTTGGTGCACAATACAAGCATCAGGAATGTAAATGTCTAATGCCTTCATCATATCTCATAGAGTATAGATTTTTTAACAAGGTACATATCTCAGCATTAAAGGATACCTTATACGACAATGAGACATTATTGATGAAATCTCTTACTAAGTTTATCTCTAGAAGTCCACTCAAAGATTGTCTAGAATGGATCTTTTTATGGTCAAATAACACATCATGTTAGACCTTTTCCATGTTGCATACGTTGCTCTTGGCCTTTGAACTAATGGATATAGGTATTGGTGGTCTTTTCTTGATCATGATTATATTGATATCTGCCATCTCCAATGCAATATCTACATTTTGCTTCCATTTTTAAAGTTAAAACTAGTAAGGGTTTCAATGGTGAAATTGTTATTGTTTACAGAAAAAGTGATTGCAACATAGGTAATGTAAATTATCAGCACAAATATAGGACAATAATGATACTCAAAGCCACAAAATATTATATGTATTGAGAATCTTATCACACATATCATGAAACACCTGTGAGTTGAATGCATAATATATGTAAATAAGACCTCCATATAGAGATTATCAGAATACCTACCATTAACCTTTATGATTCTAACAATTGTGGGTGAATAGATCACTTAAACAATAGTTGTCCTTCACCAAATGCCTTTATACACATATCAAAATATCATATGAGGCCAACACTTGTGGGCAGAATAACCAAACATGAGACTAGAGACATACCCTAACATATAAGTACAATTGTTCTAATACTAACTCGAAAAACTACTGTGATGACTGTATTCTCATCAATACTCAAACTATTCCACAAACACAATGAATACTCCTATATATTATCCTCTAATGCATTTGGATGGGCATAAAAATATATGAAAACATACATCTCATAAATGAAAAAAACATTATCAACAAACTTTATTTGATAATACATCACAAAGAAAATCTCAATTACAAAGATAATCATGAGATACCGAACAATAAATACATCATATGAGATACCAAAATTTTATGTATCTCCTTTATTTCAAGTTAATCGCATGAAAAAACACTCAATCATGGCTTCAATAACCTTATTTGATTTTTCTAGAGTTAAGCGTTAATTATTACTAATGTAATAAATCCAAAAATTTTAAAACTCACTTTATAAAATTCATCAGCCCAAAAACTTGACCTAAAATAACTTAAGGGACTATTTTGTGAATTTTGGAAATTTTGAGTTTTTTTGTCCTGATGTCAGCACTGTGTATGCCAATAGATGGCCCTGTAATGCACACGCTCCACCACATGCAAATTTGGATGCATGAGGCGTGTGTAACTCACGTTCCAAATACACACAGACACGTGTTGACCTTTATAGCATGTGTTATCCTTACGCCAAGCATGTACGAATGCCCACTGCATATGAGTTGTCTGCTCTAGCTATCCGAATGTTGAGCGTTTTCTAGAAGCACCTTGGTGCTTCTTCATAGTGCCTCTGCATAGTCATCTAAAAAAGGCGATTTTTAATGACTTTTCTAGTTTTTTCTTCAGATCTTAATGAATTTTTACTAAACAATCACCCCAATATTTCATTTTCACCTATTTTTCGTACAGAGCTTATCCAAAGCCGATCCAACAACAATATGCAATTTATAGAAGCAAAAAAAAATAAGTTTCCCTTATTTATTGATGGAGAACCTAAAAAATCTTCGTTCAAACTCATACAATCATTAAACTTTTTTCATACTTCATATAAGACTTAACAGAAACCTTAAATTTACATCTAAGATCTGTCATGAATTGGTATAAATGGGGATAATGCAGAAAAAGTACATGTTTTACTATCCATAACTCAATGAACAAGCTTCTTAACCACATGAATGAGCTCTTGGATCCTTTGAATAAGCTCCTCAATGTATAAACAAGCTTCTACAACTTCCTTTATGTTGTTATAGTCTTTTTGTGCCTTTCTGAATGCAGGAACCTCCTAACGAGTCAAAGTAACTTTTCATTCATAGACTTCTATTAGCAAGATCTTAACAATTATTTATAGAAGTCTTATTGGGCCCTCCATCAGAACTCAGAAACCCAATAAGCTAATATGCCCACACTAATAAGGGTCCATTTTTCTTACTAAACTTTAACCCATTTTACCATATTTTTATTGGGCCCATTTTACCAAATAAGATCTTATATCTTATATTTGTCATTATTTATTAAATATTTCATATTCAATACTAAAGTTGTTCAAATTTTACAATCAAATCTAACCTGATCAAAATACTTTTTTTTCTTTTTTAACCATTCTTTGTGATTGTTCATTCCCAAACTTGTTGGCAATGGATATAAATTATAATCTTAATCATACTTAGAATTAGATAAATTTAAGTCCTTTAATTTATATATAATTTTCTAATTAAATAATTTATATCCATAATTAAGATTGTTGTCTACAATGCATCATGACCATTTAAATGTTAAAAATATTAAAGTAGTTTTGACTAACCTTTTGTGCATATTTTTTAGTATAATTCAATAATTTCATCATATAAGTTTTGATTAGACATAGAGCATGTAATTAATATCTATACTATTTGAATCAAATCATATTAATTCTTTAACATTAGTAATTGATTCTATTAATGCCATTTGAAAACTATTTTTAAAGTTTGATTCCACTTTAGCCAAGAATTTCTTGAATCAATTATAATTAAGAAAACATAACATTTTCATAATCACTTTAGGGTGATAAATCTTATATCAATCACCTAACTATCTTTATATATTTCATGTTATATCCAATAATTACCAATTGAGTTAAATTTGACTAGAATAGGTCATAAGTAGTCACAAAATATAGCAATCCCTATATAAGGTATTTTGGGATCTCAAGTCAAAGAATCTCTTTAATAATTATCACGATGTTAATTTCTATAGATATATAAGTAATATTTTAAATGAAATTCTTATATTGTGGCAATTCAATGGACTTATTCTTTAATAAACACCTACAATGCAATCATCATTAACACATAATTGAAGTCTTGCTAAGGTGCGGGATCTGGGAGATCCGATAGTACGAAACTTACCTACAAAATGTTTAAATATTTTCATACTTTAGTTTATAAGATCGATTACTTCCTTTATAAAGAGGATACATAACATGTGTTAGTATTTTTACATTATTTGATTTCAAGTTTCAATAAAACAATAACTATGAACAATTTAGGGATAATACATAAATGCAATATGAATCTCATAATTATGATTTCATTATAATTTTATTTGCAATATACATTTATCCCATGAACTTTATCAAATATATTTAAATATGTATAAGATAAAGAATGTCTCTAAATAATTATGTCACTAAATTACAACTAACCTAATCGACATAAATTAATAACCTCTCACTTGCACTAAGCTAATTTTTAATTATCTTATATCATATCAACATATGACGATCATGCTCTTACTACGATAATGGTTTAGTGAGAGAATTCTACAAAATTCTCTATAGTAAACACTTGCTTAAATATTACAATTTTTTAAACACTTGCTTAGATATTACAATGTTGAGCTCAATTGTCATTATAATAAAAGAAAGTGTCTAAATACATACTTTGATATTTGATGATACCTTAACTCCTTTGGCATGTCCAATGGCTCTAATGTTATATAGTATTATCATTATAAGAATAATAAACGGAACTATACTAAGTTCATTAAGGAACTTCATGATCTAATAATCATTTTTATTTTTAAAAGTATTCAGCTTGATTAGTAATTAATGTTACATTAGAAGTTTTTAGTCTTAAAATAATATTATTCTAAGTAAAATATAACTAAACTATGAGTTACTTTTATCAAATTAAAGATTATATCTATATAACCTTGAACTCGAGATATCAACTCATACATAGAATAATGGATATATTTAATACTTCACAAGTGTTTAATATCTCAAATACTAAATACTTTTATTACATTATCTACATATTTAGACTTAGAATAAGTAAAAAACTTCCGTATTTTCCTCTATATATCTAATTCTCATAATTAAGTTATTGCACTTTTCATATCCAATAAGAGTTGTACTTAGAATATCACATTTTCAACACCGAAAATGTGAATTATTGTTCTTTCGTGAGCAATATGTTTCCGTATACTCTTATTGAAAATGATAACTATACTCTCAATAACCCATTTGTAAATATGATAATTCCCAATTATCTTTAAAATAAAGTCGTTAAATTCAACATAAAATTGAATTTTTAACATCTCATAACCTTTCAATTATCGTTAGATGTATTAATAAAGGCACTAATTCCAATTGGATGTATTGTTATAATATTGAACTTTTCAAACTTAATCTTACTCCCTTACTTATCTTTATAATCATTTACCTATAAGTAAGCATGTAAACAAATAGTTTATTCGATTAGGTTTGAAAGAATATATCCAACTTTTTATATATCATAACTCTTAATTACTTAATTTATTTTAAACTTATTGGATATTATATGCTTCAACTAAGCATTACATCTCAAAATTATTAATTTTGACTCTTTTGAAGTCTCATTATCCATATCTTATATGAAATCATGTTAATCGATTTAATTGGATCTATAACTTGTTATACTAAGCTTAACCATATAAGAAGTAGAAAAATAATGCATCATAGAATATTTCATATTGTATTTTCCTCATACAAATTCATACTTTTATAGAATTTAGTTATGGAAGTATTCACTAGAAATTCTCATTCCCTAAAATAATTGAAAATTTTAAATTTTACCACATCAATCTCTCGCAAAGTGTTTTAGTATCCTCAATGTTTAATTTTACTTAGATTTAAACACTTTAAACTTTTCAAAATTTAAATCAATATTTCATTTAATACATATAATCGTATCATATAAAATCAATAGTAGATATAATGCAATACAATTATTCATCCTTTTATGAATCATTATTTCACCCTCACACATCACATGTTTAAAATTTAATAATTTAATATCGTCATCATCCTTTCACCAAATGTTGATTTGCTTATCATTCAAACTAAGTTCCATATAATTCATAATAACAAAGAAACATATATCCTTGTATGCAATTTTACTATTCTTGTAGTGTTAATTTAACCAATATGATATAAAATGATAATCTAATTTATCTAGCTTTGTATTATTGTCACCGTGTTAAGTATAAGTCTCCTTTAATGCAATACATACAAATTATTTATATAAAATTAGATTAACTACTTTTACTCCACATTATATTTCTTATTATGCCTTTAATATTTTAATAATGTTACAATCTAAATTAAGTATCAAATACCTATATATATATAATCTCTATCATATCATGAATAAGCAAGAAAAGTCATGCATTTATTATCATAATGTACCTAATGCCTTCAATTATAGTCCATATTTATAATTTTAATAGTCTATATTGAGTGAAACAATTTCATCAAAGTATTACACCTTTAAGCTTTACTTGGCATAAATACTAGCGTTGCATTATCACGATGTTAACATCCGTCTTATATTTTGCTATTAAAATTCAAGATGCATTAATCAACTCAAAATGTTATTTTTTGTAATCTATATGATTTGTCATATTTTAAAATTTTGTCACTAAAATTCTTAATAGAAATTATAACAAAATTATATAATAGACATATGACTTTTCCATCTAATAATAGAGTTTTCGGTAAAGATTCAAATTTAAGATTTTTGTTTCAAGTACTAGTTCACAAGAATTCTTTTAAAAATCATGAAAAAGAAGCTAATAAAAAGAGAGATAAAGATGAAGATTATAGGAAAATGATGAATGTATAACTTTTCTATATAATAATAGGGCTTTTCAATTAGGGTTCGAATTTGAGATCTTTGCTCCAATTGTTGGTTTACACGAATTCCAAAAAACCATAAAAAGAAGTAAATAGAAAGACAAGAAAGTTGTAGTGATTTTGGTTAAGTTCGTTACACGGAACTTCAACGACTTGTATACTCGTTATTCTCCTTGTTTTCATTTCACACACGCGTACAATATGCTTTATGGTTTTATCTGGTACTAATTACTTGTACCAATTCGATACCGTGCCATTCTTGCACTCAATAGGGTGGAATCGCTTACCCTAGATACCCCCATATTTTGACCCGATAGAATTGTGAGGGGAGTAAATCACAGCTTAATCTCACTTAAGTTATTAACAAGGTAGTCATTTTTTTCTCGGTGCGCATAAGGCACCATCATATTGGATGAACTCTCACACTGTTGCTGCTAAAATTCGAATCTGAAACTTTACACTCAACTTCTTTACTAATAATCAGTTGAGCTATCTGTGCGGATAATACCGTGCCATTCTTGACATCATATGAAGACATTGTCCTGGCCGAACACATCACATCATCCTGTCAGAATGGAAATGTACTTGCCAGGAATTTTGAGATTTACAGAGAGGATTGTCCTACAACAAACTGACGGCAGGGCTCTGGCCTTGCCTCTCTTCTCACAGAATCATCATTAAAGAATCAGAAAATTTTGATTCTTGTTACTCAGCACAGTTCAGTTCCTAGAGGAATCAAATGCTGAAATCTGAGATTAACTTTTGCTACAGTGTTCTGTATTCAAATTGCTTCCAAGGTGATTTATATATGGAATACAAAATGTTGACATCCACTCACCAGCACGACATATGTGTTCACTTTTGGGGCGTGATCATTACTTCTTGACAGAGCTCATAGCCACCAACAGCCGTCACTACTGACTGAGATGTCAACTCTAAGAACGTCTTTTACCGTCACCACAACGTCTTATCAAAAAGAGTTGACTTGGTGAAACAAATCAACAGGTGTACAGTACTGCAGATGCAGAAAGCTGGAGAGGCAGTCAATGCCAGCTTGGTCAGAGTTTTTGCGCTGTAGGGATAGTTATGCACTTATTCACAAGGTTTATTTGTCAAAATACAAGATCGAACTTACTTCCAATCGTCAAAGTCCAATCTTTCGGCAATTCCTGGAAGCTTCTACTTTTACTTCTTCAAAGCTGTGGATGATAGTAGGTTTTGAGCAAATTAATCTGGCCTGCCAAGTGTTCTGACCTTCTTCTTCACTTTCCTGGACCATTCTGATGGATATTTATTACCTTTAAAAAAAATGTTTACTTTTAATCAAGGTTTTAAAATCACAATTGCCGCCAGCATTACACATTTTACAATTGCAAATAATGAGAAAATTAAATTGTGGATTACAAAAACTTTTAACTTATATTATATTATATTATTTATTTATTTAATCATCACCATCATCAGCATTAAGTTAAATCTCATATTAAGTGGAGTCTAGAGAGATATAATAGTATTAAATCTTACTCTTATTTAATAAAAGATTATTTCGTTAAATCTATATATAAATATGACATGAGGATGTTAAAAAGTTTTAAAGAAGACTTTAAAAATTACAGATCTTATGAAGCAATACAAGTTTAGAATGTAAAATTATTAAAAAAATAATAAGACAAATATACTTAACAAGTTACACAACTTTGCTTATACCTGATATGTTGCAAAGACCACGTCACCATTTGTCGAACTGTGTGTGTCATTCTTACGTATAGGATATGTTGATCTGTTCTATATCATTTTAATTTTATCATAACAGCCTGTCGTTTAACTATAATAATTGGGTGAACTAGCTTAGATAAACTCTCAATTACCTTTCTATACTTAGCTTAACAGTAAACATCAACTCTCTCGCTAGCTAAACAATAATAACCCCATACTACTAAATAAAGACAAAAGGTAGAAGCATCCACTACTTCCATCTAATCTATGAAAGCAAACGCTAAAAACCTCCTCCAATCGAAGAACACCCAAAACTCTAAAAATGGAGACCCATCGAGCTCATAGAAGCAAAAGCACCGCTAGCACGCGTGGGAAAGCACCAAACAAATACAAATCAAACAAACAAATAACAAAACAAGTTGAAGAAGATGTCAATTTAACTAAAAACTAGTCAAAGAACACCAAAAATCACAAAATCTCTGTATAAGTAAATTTGAAACTTGTGCTCCCTCAGCACTAGTTGAACTCAAGTTTTCTGTTCCTTGAAGAGAACATCTTTTCAATTAGTCAAAATAGTTGTGCACTCTCAAAATAAGATGAGACATCTTGTGAACAAATTCATGGAAAAGAACTATCCAAATTTTTGATTGAAGATCTAAACCAAAAACTTGAGCCAAAAATTCTAAATCCGGATTGAGAACCAAACAACCAAGATATCCTATCAAAGCGAGAGAGAATAGAAATAAAAGGAAAATGGATGATTGCAGAAGCACAGAGTGAAAGAAAAGGAAAGGGAGACTTAGCTATAGCAAAGAGACGAGATCGAAACGGAAGAACGATTACAATGCAGTAGGGCGGGGGAAAATCGTAAGATACTCTCAAATCATCAATTCAAATGTACCAAGAAAATACATATCCAATGTCAAAATCAAGTACATTACAGGAAGAAACACCAGATCTAAAGTAGCTGCTGCAATATTCATTCTACAAGAGTACATCAGTACTGGTATTTACATTTTTAGGCTTGAGCCTATATCCGATATATGCCCTAAATTACCGTCACCAATCAAGGAGAAATAAATTAAAAGAATAGAGCGTTGACACCAAGCCGAGAAACATAACCCGAGGGATGGTACTCTCTACCATTTCCATGCCACATAGCATTTCGACTACTAAGTGAAGATTCATATAAAATAGCATGTTATAGATTCTTTTTAATTTTGTCCAGGTGCAATTGAAAAGACTCTAATTAATTCTTTTAACTTTGATCTCCTTTCTTTATTTAATTTCAAAATCACTATTTTTTTAATCTACTACAACAAAATTGTGCAACAATCCCTGAATTCTTAAGGATTACTAATGTTGTTTTGCTTAGAAAGATTAGATTTCCGAATAGTTTAGGCCTAATTTAACCATAAATCGATCCATTAAAAATACTTAAATTTAGGCTCGCGACTAACCAATGCTATCCTTATGAATTCTCATTTTAATACATAACTTTTGATTAAAGTTTTAAACATTTTGAAGCACTGATATTCCTTACTCTTATTTTGG
This sequence comes from Erythroxylum novogranatense, assembly GCA_029891385.1. Lineage (NCBI taxonomy): Eukaryota > Viridiplantae > Streptophyta > Magnoliopsida > Malpighiales > Erythroxylaceae > Erythroxylum > Erythroxylum novogranatense. The sequence continues at coordinate 194,862 of JAIWQS010000157.1, forward strand.
CAAAAGAAAAAAGAAAAATAGGAGTGGTCACAACAAACATTTTACTTTAAATCAGTTAAAATATATTTATATTAAAAATTATAAGAATAAATTTGTTAAAATATTATTAATATTATCTTGATAAAAACATCATGTGATTGAATACTAATTCTTAAATCACAGTTAAAAAAAAGGTACCATTAAAGTAGAGTAGAAAATGGTTGCGGCTGATGTTTATAGATCCCAAGGAAACTAATTTTGAATTGGAGAACTTTGAAAAGGTTGTGATGAATGTGAAATGAGTGGAGACAACTAATAATGAAAGTTATCCGAGAGACTAACAGCGGCGAAAACAATATATAAATATAAATCCGCATTTCTCATCTCTCCAAATAAATCCCAGATTTGGAGGTATTTTCTTAAAAGATGAAGTGGTTGACGGCACGCCTTGGACTCCTATTCCTTCTTTTGTTGCCCATTCCAACTTCCTGTTCATCATCTTTCTCTGCCCCTCCTTCAGGATCATTACAGCTCTGCCATTCTGATCAGAGCAACGCACTGTTGCATTTTAAACGTACCTCTTCTGTTACTAGCTTTGCATCCTCAGGTTGTGATCGACATTCTTCTCCAAAGACAGAATCTTGGAAAAATGGTGTGAATTGCTGTTATTGGGATGGGGTGACTTGTGACAAGTTGACAGGCCATGTAATTGGCCTTGACCTTAGTTGCAGTGGGCTTTCTGGAACTCTTGATTCGAACAACTCTCTTTTCCTTCTCTCTCATGTCCAGAGGCTCAATCTTGCTTTCAACAACTTCAGCCACTCTTCAATCTCGTCAAAATTTGGTCAGTTGACAAGTTTGACGTACCTTAACCTTTCCTATTCCAGTTTTGCTGGCCTTATTCCAGATATCTTTGGGGACCTCCACAGGCTAACGTATTTAGATCTTTCAAGCAATAAGTTCTATGGTCAGATACCATCATCAATCTTCAACCTCGCAAAAATTTCTCATTTGAGGATTTCATCCAACAGACTCGTTGGTTCTCTTCCGGATGAGGTAAGTGGGCTTTCTGTTCCGGCCATTATCGATTTGTCTGACAATCTTCTAAATGGGACACTACCCTCTTGGTTGTTTGCCAAACCATCGCTGCTATCTTTAAACCTCAGCAGCAACCAATTGACCGGAGAGTTGCCTGAATTCCAGTCTAAATCCTTGGAGTACATAAATCTACAGAAAAATCAGATACATGGTGCAATTCCAAGCTCAATCTTTGAACTTGTGAACATCACATATATAGATTTTTCTTACAATAACTTGAATGGTTCCTTGGAATTGGACATGTTCTCAAACCTTAGAAAGCTTAAGGTGCTTGAAGTTTCAAGAAATGGTCTATCAATGAAAATTGACAGCCATGGCAATGTTACCTGGCCTAGGCTACTGTCTCTCGGACTGTCTTCTTGTAATGTCACCAACTTCCCAGCTTTTTTGAGAACCCAAAATGACTTACGACACTTGAACCTTTCTCACAACAGAATTCCTGGTGAGGTACCTAGTTGGCTATGGATCATGGGAAGGCACTCTTTGCAAAACTTAGATCTTGCTCACAACTTGCTGACAGCAGTTAAGCCACTTCCCATGGACTCTTTGTTCTTTCTTGATCTTTATAACAATTCAATTCGTGGTTCTCTTCCGATTCCGCCTCAATCAACCAAGTACTTCTATATTTCAAACAACTACTTGACCGGAGAGGTTCCGTCCTCAATTTGTCAGATCACCTCACTTCAAATTCTTGATTTGTCGAATAACAGCTTCACTGGCACCATACCAAGATGCTTGCTGAACTTTACAACTCAGTTATCAGTGCTCAATCTGCGGATGAATAGATTCCATGGTGTTATACCTGATACTTTTGTAAGAGGCATTAGCTTGAGAAGTCTCGATATGAACGGAAATCAGCTGGAAGGGCCATTACCACAATCTCTAATCAATTGCAAAATGTTGGCAGTTATTGATCTCGGAAACAATAAGATCACCGATACTTTTCCTACTTGGTTGGGAGCTCTCCAAGATCTCCAAGTTCTTTTCTTGAGATCAAATAGATTGCATGGTCATATAGGTGATCCGCAATCCAGAGTCTCATTTCCAAGGCTAAGAATGCTGGACATTTCCCACAATGCTTTCACTGGTCCTCTACCTTCAAGACATTTCGGAAACTTCAAAGCCATGATGAATGTTGGTGAGGAAAATACAGGATTGAGATATATGGAAAGTCCATTTTATCAAGACTCTATGGTGGTGACAATGAAAGGCTTGGAGGTCAGACTTGTGAGGGTCTTGACTATTTTCACCGCACTTGATTTCTCAAACAACACATTTCAAGGAGAAATTCCACAACTCCTAGGAAATCTTAAATCACTCAGAGTGCTCAATCTCTCACGAAACAGCCTGTCTGGAAGCATACCATCATCAATAGCAAACATGTCAGTACTTGAATCATTAGACCTCTCATCCAACAAACTTGCAGGAGAAATTCCTAGGCAATTGACCGGCATGACTTCCCTTTCATTCATAAATCTTTCATATAATATGCTTGAGGGACCTATACCTCAAGGAAACCAATTCAATACGTTCAGCAATAATTCCTACGTTGGCAACTTGGGTTTGTGTGGGGATCCATTATCCAGGAAATGTGGCAGCGATGAGGCACCCCAACTACCAGAATCCTTTTTCCAGGAGGAAGATGACTCTGAAATTGGATTTAACTTGAAAGCTTCACTTATTGGCTATGGCTGTGGTATAATTATTGGGCTGTCCACCGGATATCTTGTTTTCGAAACAGGGAAACCATGGTGGTTGGTAAACAGAGTTGAAGAAAAATGGGGTAACAAATTGAAAAGGATTATTCAAAGACATAAAAGAAGGAAAAATCCATAGATGGATGCCATTTATGCAGGGGATGTTTTTTTTTCCTTTTTGGTGAGCAATATCCGTTAGGTTATGCTTAGACGGTAGTTTATTAATGGAATGAAATGTAAAGTAATATTATTTCATTGTTTAAGATGAGAGTTTATAATAGAAAGAAATATAATGAGATATAAGAGAAGAGTTTCATATTACATCTCATTTCATCCTAAACAATAAAATGAAGAAAAAAACTTTCGATTTGAAAGGTTCATAATGAAATATAAAATAATAAACAAATTTACATTATATTACATTATAAACTCTTCGTCTAAATAACATTTTACTATATTACATTATAAACCTTCCATTCTTTTCAAACAATAATTTTTAATATTATATTCATTTACATTTCATTTCATTATAAATCATTCCATTTCATTTTATTACATTCAAAACCTTAAGTTTATCCAAATATAACCTTATACTCAATGTTGTAAACTAAATGCCATTCGTGGACTTAACTAATATTTTACATCTCCTACAGAGAATAGAATGTTCCATGAGTACAGCCATACAAGTAAACATTTTAAAATTTGAGTTCTTACTAAGTGATACTTAGAACTGTTGCAAATTCGGAACCTTCAAGCCCTAAAAAGAAAATCGTCAAAATGTTAAACACGGTATCGTTTTTTTCACAGTTCTGATAGCCCACATAAAAGAAGATATAAAGTCAAATGTAACATTGGTACATGTCAGGGGTGTCTCTTTTTTTATTATAAAGGAAAGGTACAAGAATGATCACATATGACGGGGGTACAAAGCCTTGCCCACATCGTGGTGCGAAACTCCAGGACGGCTACCGAAGGCTCCCGAAGAAGGTGTAGGCCCGGATCTAAGAAAATGGCACAAGTCGCCAGTCTGTCAGCACACTAGTTCCCCTCACGCCCGACATGTCGCAGCACCACCTCCCAATCTCGCTGTTTTCATGTTTCTTGACAGCATTCAAGAATATAGTATGAAAACCAACAGTCAAGGAGTGACAGAATTAGCAGCATCAACCAATGGCAGGTTACACTTCAGCATGTTTTATATGTCACATGCATTTATTTAGTATAGTTTTAGCAATTCAAAGAACCTAAAGCAGAAAAGTATAAATAAAAGCTTCAACATTGCATCCAAAACTATGGCGGTATAGAACTAAGTATTTAGGCTTCAATGACAAATTACATACACCAAAGATAATAAAATTAAACTTGGTGCTTTGCACTGTTTCTTTAATTTTATTTAAGTTAACATAACTAACTATATGAAATGTAACAATTAATTTTTCTTGATGTAACTATCTAATGTATGTGCATTAGTTATATTTTAAGTAGTTCATTGTCAATTATTATTAATATATATAATTAGTAAGATTAATTACTTTTTTCACCTATTTAATAATGTGCATGCTTAACATGTCCTAACAATTTTATTTCAAATTACCTGTGAACTTTTCTTATACCATTTTTCTAATAAATTCAACAAAACTAAATTAAAATTAACTATTTTAATAATATGAAATTAATCAAAGTATAAAACTATCAACAACCATGTAATAATTAATATGATACGAATATCATAATAATAATCTTAATTTTCTATTCATTTATAAAAGAGTTTTCATACTTTTTTGAGATATAGATATGTAAATGATATTTATAAATGTTAGAAGAAAAAATCACTAAAAGTTATTTCCACAATCAAGAACTTCATAATATTTAACATTCTTGTATTATAAACTTAAAAATAATAGTGTAGTATACTCTTCATAATGTGCGCAAATAGAGAATAATTATAATTTCTTTTGAAATACATCCTAAAAAGATGTTATCTTTTACATTTATGTTACATTTTAAATGTTATATATGTAACAGTCCAGACCACTCGCTTATAGATATTGTCTGTTTTGAGTTGCCCCTCGGGTCAAACCCCTCATGATTTTGCTCTTTCTACCCTTAAAAAAATTCGTCTCAAGGGGAGAGGTATCCATACTCTTATAAGATATACTTCATTCTCCTCTCCAACCACTGTGAGATCTCATACTCTCCACCCCTTAGGGCTCAGCCTTCATTAGAGCCCAGCCTAGCTGACACAATAGTTCGAGTATCGACTCTAATACCATTTGTAACAGCTCAGACCATCCACACATAGATATTATCCGCTTTGAGTTGCCCCTATGATCAAACCTCTCATGGTTTTGTTCTTCTCACTCTTGGAAAAACGTGTCTCAATGAGAGAGATATCCATAATCTTATAAGGCATACTTTGTTCTCCTTTCCAACTGATGTGGGATCTCACACTCTAGGGACAATCCAAAGCGGACAATATCTGTGAGCGGGTGGTCTAGGTTGTTATAATATAAAAATCTTAATATTTTACAAGTTTAAACACTTTTGCATAATGTTGGAAATTGTTATAATGACCTTATTCATATTTTAATAGATGTGATAACTTTCTTACAAATATATATTTAAAATATTTACGTCGTAATTTAATTTTTGTAATATATGTTAACCTTTAATAAATAATGGTTCCTTTTATCATTATGTATCAAACTTGTATATTTAGTCCAAAAGTGTATTTAAAACCCTAATGTTTATACCATAATCTAAGTTAGATCATAGTATTTTAGGGTGGCCAAGTTAAATATCAACATCTACAAAATGTTCAAAACAGACCCTACCAGGACGAAAAATATGTCGAAAGATTATCGATGGTGGTCTATCTATTGGTTCGTATGAAGGGAGGAGGCATATCATAAAGACGATTGCTCCTACCGGTCCAGTATACCAAGTCAATGTTGAAGTGTTGGCATTCCTTGTTTCAAAAATCTGCAAAAGTTTTATTTCTCTTAGGACTCTATTTCTTTGTTTTCCTTTTCGTAGCTGGTTTTTTTATTTCTTTGCTATTTTTTAGCAGTAGAGTTTTATTAGAAGTAGAGTTAGCAAGATCAGATAAATATTCAGTAGTAGTAGACAGGTTGAAGTCTATTACTCTTGCTATATAAACATCATTCGTTTATCAATAAAAGTGCAGAGTTCTTTTGTGCAGTTAATAATTTTTTCTCTTGATAACCTTAGACTGTTTTTTGCAACTTGCAGTAGCACAATTTCTGTCCAGCAAAGAGCAAAAGTATTTCCTTTAAATTTGTTGTTCATAACACTGCTGCAATTTTCAACAGTGGTATCAGAGCTCTAATTGATCTTTCAGGACCAAAACACCAAACTTTTAAACCACAAAACAAATGGCATCAAGCAGCCAATTTTCCAACCCACTTGTTATACTCACTGGCGAGAACTTCCACATCTGGTCAGTAAAGGTGCAGGCTTATTTGGAAGCTTTTGATCTTTGGGAGACAGTAACCAAAGACAAACCAACACCTGCACTTCCAGCAAATCCTACCTTGGCGCAGATCAAGTATCACAGTGAAGAAAAGGCAAAGAAATCAAAGGCCAAGTCTTTGATCCAAAATTCAGTAGCTGATTCTGTTTTTCACAAAATCATGGCATGTAAAACTGCCAAAGAAGCTTGGGACAAATTAAAGGAAGAATATCAAGGTAGCGATAGAACAAGGCAGATGCAAATCCTGAACTTGAAAAGAGAATTTGAATCATTGAACATGCAGGAGGATGAAACCATTGGTAAGTACGCTGATCAAATCTCTATAATCGTCAATAATATCAGATTACTTGGTGAGGATTTTGCAGATAAGAGAATTGTGGAGAAGGTTCTTGTAACTATTCCTGAGAGGTTTGAATCCAAGATATCCTCTCTCGAAGAATCCAAGGATTTAAACAACATCTCCTTAGGTGAACTCATGAGTGCTTTATAAGCACAAGAGCAGAGAAGAACCATGAGACAAGATAGATTAGCAGAAGGTGCGTTCTCTGTTCAGAAATTTCAGTCTGGAAAAGCAAAGAAGGAGACATACCAAAAGGCCAAAAACAGCAATAGCAGTATAGAGCAAAAACAGAAGAAGTTCTCTCCTTGCTCATACTGCAAAAAGACCACGCACTCGGAGAAATTCTGTTGGTGGAGACCTGATGCATAGTGTGAAATTTGCAAACAGAAAAGGCATGTCACCAAGGTCTGCAAATCCAAGAACAAGGATTCCGCACCACGAAGCTCATGTGGCGCGATAAATTGAAGCTCGGGAGGAGCAGCTGTTCGATTACTACCTTTACAGTAAAAAACACCTCTGATGCCTGGCTTATTGACTCGGGTTGTACACACCACTTGTGTAAAGATGAAGAATTGTTCCAAGACCTCAATAAAGATTATAAAACTAGAGTGCAAGTGGGTAATGGAGAATGGTTACAAGTCAAAGGTAGAGGTTCAGTAGCTGTTTCAACAAACTCAGGTATCAAAGTCATTCGAGATGTTTTGTTTATTCCTGATATGACCCAAAATCTGCTAAGTGTTGGACAAATGCTTGAAAAGAATTATTCTTTGCAATTTAAGGATTTTAAATGTGCTATTTACAATCCTTTTGGTGAGCTGTTATTTTCTGTCAAGATGAAAAACAGGAGTTTTGTTGTTAATTAGGAAAAAACACCTGAGCATGCCTATATCAGTGCTACACAAAATGTCACAAACTTGTGGCACAAAAGACTTGGGCATTTTAATCACATAAGTCTATCCGAGATGAACAAGAAGGAACTAGTAGAGGACTTACCTGCTCTTGAAAGTGATGCTCAATTGTGTGCGATTTGTCAACAAGGCAAGCAAGCAAGACTACCATTCTCAAAAACAAAAAGTTGGAGAGCCAATCGACAACTCCAGCTTATTCACACTGATGTGTGTGGACCAATGAAAACATAATCCTTGAGTGGTAACAGATATTTTCTCATTTTTATTGATGATTTTACAAGGATGTGCTGGGTGTATTTTATCAAACACAAAAGTGAAGTTTTTTTCCTTTTTAAACAATTTAAAGCTTTAGTAGAAAATCAAAGTAATCTCAAAATTAAAGCCTTAAGGTCTGACAATGGGGGAGAGTACACTTCTGGTCAGTTTGTCGATTTTTGCAGCTCTACAGGCATTGAACATCAGCTGACCATTCCTTACACACCACAACAAAATGGCGTGTTTGAACAAAAGAATAGGACTGTGGTGGAGATGGGAGGTGCCTCTTAATTGAAAAACAAATGTCAATTCAGTTTTGTGCAGAAGCGGTTAACACTTCTGTCTACCTATTGAACAGATTACCCTCTAGAGCATTAGAGAACAAAACACCATATGAGGCTTGGCATGGCAGCAAACCATCGGTGCAGCATCTCAGAATTTTCAGTAGCATTTGTTTTTATCAAGTACCTGAACCAAAGAGATCCAAGCTTGATAAAAGAGCTCAGAAGGGTATTTTTGTTGGCTATGGTTCATCGACCAAGAGCTACAGAATTTACTGCCTACAGACAGAGAAAATAATCTTAAGCAGAGAAGTGAGATTTGATGAAGATACAGCCGGAAATTGGGAAGCATCAAAATTCATGCAAACTGAAGTTTTTCCAGACATTGTCACTTGTGAACAACCTCAACTTACAGAAGAAGTAGAGGAGAACACACCTGTGGCAGTAATTGACTTGGTAGATGACATTGCAGTAAGGGGCACCAGGACCTTGGATGACATATATCAGAGATGTAACTTAGCTATCAGTGAACCGACAACCTATCCTGAAGCTAAGGACTCTCAAGCATGGAGGAGTGCTATGCATGTTGAAATGGATATGATCAACAAGAATGGAACTTGGCAGCTGGTTGATAGACCTATGGACAGAAAAATAATAGGAGTCAAGTGGGTTTACAAGACCAAACTTAATCCAGATGGCTCAATCGGCAAACACAAAGCGAGGCTTATGGTGAAAGGGTATTCTCAGCAGTATGGAGTGGACTATCAGGAAACATTCGCACCCGTTGCAAGGTATGACACAATCAAGCTGCTTATTGCGTTTACAGCTCATAATTCATGGCAAATCCATCAACTTGATGTGAAGTCAGCCTTTTTTAATGGGTTGCTAGCTGAAGAGATTTATGTTGAGCAACCAAATGGCTTTGTGATTGCTGGCAAAGAAGACCAAGTTTATCTTCTCAAAAAGGCATTGTATGGGCTAAAACAAGCTCCAAAAGCTTGGTATGAAAGGATGGAAAGTCATTTGGCACAACTTGGTTTCTGTAGAAGTCAGAATGAAGCGACTTTGTATGTGAAAGTCGAAGGAGATGATGTTTTAATTGTTTCAATTTACGTTGATGACATACTTGTGACAGGGAGCAAGCTTGAGCTAATTAAGACATTCAAGGTAGAAATGGAGAATGTTTTTGAAATGACTGATTTGGGAGTCTTGAATTACTTTCTCGGCATGGAAGTAATGCAGTCCAACAGTGGGATTTTTGTATTCCAGCAAAAATATGCTACTGACATTTTGAGCAGATTTAAGATGGATGAGTCTAAACCAGTGAGCAGCTCAATGTCGACTGGACTGAAACTAGGTAAGGATGAAGACTCTCCAAAGGTGGATGAAAGCATGTATAGGAGCCTAATTGGTAGTCTTTTATACTTGACTGCCACGAGACCAGACATTCTTTTTTCGTGAGTTTGCTTTCTAGATATATGCATTCTCCTAGAGTGTCTCATTACGCAGCTGCTAAACGGGTGTTGAGATATGTTAAAGGCACCATTGCACTTGGAGTTCTTTTTCCCAAATCTGCAGGAGAACCTATTGAGCTTGTGGGCTATTCTGACAGTGACTGGGGTGGCTGTGTGGATGATGCAAAGAACACTTCTAGTTTTCTATTTGCTCTAGGGAGTGGCTACTTCAACTGAAGTTCATGAAAGCAAGAAACCACAACTCAATCAACTGCAGAAGCAGAGTATATTGTTATTGTTGTTGCTGTGAATCAAGCAATTTGGCTCAGAAAAATGTTGAAAGACTTGGGTCATGAACAAGCAAAAGTAACAAGAATATGGTGTGATAATCTGTCTACTATTTCAATCTCAAAAAATCATGTGTTTCATGGTAGAACTAAACACATCAAGATAAAATTTCATTTTATCTGAGAAGTTCAACAGTCGAATGAAGTGGAGCTGGTTCACTACACATCTGAGGATCAACTTGCTGATATTTTTACCAAGGCCTTGCCAAAGGAGCGATTTGAAGTTTTGAGGAAGAAGATCGATGTCTGCAACCGAAATGCCAAGGAGGAGTGTTAAAGTGTTGGCATTCCTTGTTTCAAAAATCTGCAGAAGTTTTATTTCTCTTAGGACTCTATTTCTTTGTTTTCCTTTTCGTAGCTGGTTTTTTATTTCTTTGCTATTTTTTAGCAGTAGAGTTTTATTAGAAGTAGAGTTAGCAAGATCAGATAAATACTCAGTAGTAGTAGACAGGTTGAATTCTATTACTCTTGCTATATAAACATCATTCGTTTATCAATAAAAGTGCAGAGTTCTTTTGTGCAGTTAATAATTTTTTCTCTTGATAACCTTAGACTGTTTTTTGCAACTTGCAGTAGCACGATTTCTGTCCAGCAAAGAGCAGAAGTATTTCCTTTAAATTTGTTGTTCATAACACTGCTGCAATTTTCAACAGTCAAAACCTTGAGTGGGAGTCCTTTGGTTATTATAGCAGGTTTGGCTATTATAGCAGGTATACACATGCTAAAGTGATTGCAGAAGCTAGGAAGTTATGGATCCTTGGATAAGATTACAAAGATACTTATTGAAGGCATTTTAGATGCTGGGAAGAAGGCTGGACATGTTATATGTGGTGATTATATAGTTGCGATGTTCAAGCTTTTCTTCACGAAAGGTCCAATTTACAACTTCGACAATGCAAAGAGAAGCGACACTGTCAAGTTTGTCAGATTCTCTAGAGGAATGTTGGAGGAAGTTGTGCACTTTGCTCCAACAACATTTGAAGATAGGCTTGCAATTTTGGCACAAACTTCTGAAGATATTGAACAAACAATAACTGTAGCTACAAAAGTTTCCAAGCAAATTTAGGGTCTTTATTTATGCTATGTTGTTATTCTACAATCACTTTCAATCCTAGCTCTCTTTTTTCGTGTGTGTTCCTTTTCTAATTTTACACAAGCCTTTTTTACAGATAACTGGAATGTGTAGCGAGTTTTGATTATTGAGAGCCTATACCTTGTCTTGTATAGAACATTTGTATATATGCAATTGAACTTGAACATATAACATCTCATAAGCAAGTTGAGCTTGGGAAGAGTGACCTCGAGGAAGAACACATTCTCCTGCAACAACAACATTTATTGTAATGCAATTGATGTATTTGGAGATTGAATACTAAATTAAGCTTTTCCTTGGTTAGACGGTACAAATTTGACTTGATTCAGATGATGATAGGTCTTTCCAATTGCTTAAAAGGGTATAACTAATTTATGTATAAATTAGTAACTATCATATCTTTGAAATTAAATGCAAATTTCTTGTAGTTTTTTCTGAAATGTAAACAAAAACTTGAAGAGTCCAAGTACCAATGATTGTGAGTTACAACCATATTTTGATAATTATTTCTATAAATTAAACAAATTGTTCGAGGTCTTATGAAATAGAGAAGTAAAATGAGAACATGGAAAAAGGAATGAGTAACACGACCATTTTTGGTCACTCAATGCACTCGGTTACATATAAATATTGCAACAACCAATGCTGATCCCTAAAAGAATATAATTTTTTTGCGTTTAAAGCATGGACACTAGGTAAAGGATTTCGTTGAATATCTACACGTTTTCTGTCATAGTATGGAACCCAAGCATACAATTTTCTTAGGTGACTTTTCAATATCCTTTTCTATTGAAACAACCAACAAAGATGTGTTAACATAAAAGGTACTTCAACTACAAGGGAGAAAAGGATGATGCAACAACAAAACTAATGTTCACAATATCATCTATACTTAATGAGAGGCATGTTTTATAAAACAATTATAGGATCGACAATTATTGTGCGTACCCGTATCCATATCGATTGTTGTGAGATGTCGAATTCATTAAACGCTTTTATTTCCTCTCGTCTTCTTTCGTTAACAAATTTCTCAATGGTTCAGAATGCTTCGTTTCATAAGTGTTTACAACTTATATACCATGACCAAAAGACATGTCTCTTGGAATTAGAAGAGAGAGGAAAAGGGTCTGTGACCCATTTGAGACCCAGTTGGTAATACCCAATAACCATTATCTTGGGTGCGTTTCATAGGACTCAAACAATAAATTACATGGGACATTAAAAAATCTAACATTCTCCCACTTGGCCCATGTTACGACTTGGTGATCCTATAACTTGAAGTGCACACAATACATGGAATCGATCAAGTCATCCTTAAGTGAATTAAGTTGATGGGATCATGACGGCCACAAGTTATATAACCTGATTCCTTCCATGTATCACAAAATCAACTTAACTCAACAAACTTTAAGTGAGTAATTCGGTAATTGTTACCGCACAAATAATAATTAATGTATAAAACATAATGTGGATAACCAATAAGTGAGAAAAAACATAAGACTGTAATTGAATTCAACAAGTGTCATAACAATTAGAGCAAGACAATGATATGTATATATACATGTCTGAATACTATACTAACAAGGAGTTATCTATAAGGCTCATACGTTCAACATGACCAATAAATGTTTTGGGTGGTAAGCCTTTCGTTAACGGATCCACTATCATGATATCGGTACCAATATGCTCAATTGACACTTTATGTTTTTTGCACTTCTTCTTTCACAGACAAATACTTCATATCCATGTGTTCCCACCCTTGAAATATTTGTCATTCTTAGAGAAGAATACAGCTGCGAAATTGTCACAATAAATTCTTAACAGTCTGGCAATACTGTCGACAAGACCAAGACCTAAGATAAAGTTCCGCATCCACAATCCATGAACTGTAGCCTCAAAGCACGCTACAAATTCTGCCTCCATAGTGAAAGTAGCAATGACGGACTGCTTTCTACTTTTCCATGAAACTGCTCCTCCATCTAATAGGAACATGTAGCCGAATGTAGATTTTCGTGAGTCTATACAACCGGCATAGTCTGAATCCAAGTAAGCTATCACTTCAAGATGAGTTGATTTTCTATATGTAAGCATATAGTCCTTAGTGCCTTGTAAGTATCTAAGGACTTGCTTTGCAGCTTTCCAGTGATCCAGTCCAGGATTACTTTGATATCGTCCTAACATTCCAACAGCAAAACTGATATCTGGCCTAGTGCATGTTTGAGCATACATTAAGCTCCCAACTATTGATGCATAAGGAATAGACTCCGTGTTCTTACGTTCCAAATCATTTCGTGGACGTTGCATTAGACTAAATTTGTCCCATTTCTGAATTGGAACTATCCCTGAGGAGCATTTGTCCATTTGAAATCTTTCTAATATTTTCTCGATATATCCTTTCTGAGACAATCCTAACAATCCTTGTGATCTATCCCGGAATATTTCTATTCCTATCACATATGATGCCTCACCCATATCTTTCATTTCGAAATTATTAGAAAGAAAATTCTTTACATCATATAACAAAACAACATTATTCGCAGCAAGAAGAATATCGTCAACATATAAGACTAATATAATAAACTTGCTCCCACTAACCTTCATATAGATACTCCGATCAACGATAATTTCTATAAAATCATAAGACGTAATGATATCATTAAACTTAAGATACCATTGTCGGGAAGCTTGTTTTAGTCCATATATTGACTTCTTTAATTTACATACTAATCGTTCCTTTCCTGTGGTCACAAAACCTTCCAGTTGGTCCATATATACTTCTTCTTCCAAGTCACCGTTAAGAAAGACAGTCTTTACGTCCATTTGGTGAAGCTCTAAATCATAATGAGCTACCAGTGCCATAACAATTATTAAAGAATCCTTCTTTGAAACTGGAGAGAAGGTTTCTTTATAGTCAATACCATCCTTCTGAGTGTAACCATTGGCAACAAGTATGGCTTTATACCTTTCAATGTTGCCTTGTGAGTCTCGTTTGGTCTTAAAGACCCACTTACAACCAACTTGCTTTGCACCTTTTAGCAACTTAGTTAATTCCCAGACATTGTTGTCATCCATTGATTTCAACTCTTCTTTCATAGCATTGAACCATTTTTCAGAATTATTACATTCCATGGCTTGTTTGAACGAGCCTGGATCTTTATCAATGCTCAAGTCACATTCATGTTCAAGTGAGTAAATTTCGTAGTCACTTGAGATAGCTGGTCTTCTTTACCTTACAGACCTTCGTAATGCTACATCTTGTGACATTACTTGATCATTTGTAACTTGATCATTATTAGCTGGTTCGTCAATAATATGTTCAATTTGTGGAATTGGAAAATTAATTTGTTGTTCCGGTATGTTGCGTGTTCGTGATGCAACAAGAGGAATAACAACTAGTGGAATCACGTCTGATGTAGCAGATTCTACTCGACTTTGAGTAGTTTCTACTCGATTCTCGTGAATATCCACTTTTTGTGTTTCTCCACTCCCACTGATTTGACCATTCTCAATGAACCGAGCATTACCAGACTCAACTAGTCTCGTACTATGATTAGGACAATAAAATCTATACCCCTTTGACTTTTCGGGATAGTCGATGAAATAACCACTAATGGTTCTCTCATCGAGCTTCTTTTCATGTGGATTATACAGCCTTACTTCTGCCGGACAACTCCAAACGTGAAGGTGTCGTAAACTAGGTTTCCTTCTCGTCCACAGTTCATAAGGTGTCTTAGGAACTGCCTTACTAGGAATCCTATTTATCAGATACGCAGCGGTCTTTAATGCATGCATCCTCAATGATAAAGGTATAGTACTATTACTTAACATGCTCCTAACCATTTCCATAAGAGTACCATTTCGCCTTTCAGCTACACCATTTTGTTGTGGTGTACCAGGCATTGTGTATTGTGCACATATGTCTCGACTAGCAAGAAACTTTGCAAATGGACCTGGACATTGTCCACTTTCATCAAATTTTCCGTAATATTCACCACCTCTATCAGACCTCACCATCTTTACTTTTCTATCTAACTGCCTTTCTATCTCATTAATGAACACCTCTAGGATGTCCACAGACTGAGACTTCTCATGTAGCAGATAAATATATCCATATCGTGAGAAGTCATCAATAAAGGTAATGAAATATTTTTCGTCGCCCCAAGAAGGAACGTCAAAAGGACCACAGATGTCAGTGTGTATTAATTCAAGTAATGCGATACTTCTTGTGGTTGGATGTTTTGATATATGTTTGGTTTGCTTGCCTTTAATGCAATCCACACATATATCCCAGACAACAAAATCCAATGGAGGTAAGATTTCATTTTTCACTAACTTATGTACCCTTTCTTTGGATATATGACCTAATCTTTTATGTCACAAAAAGCAGAACATTCATTATCTGCACTACTTTTATTTCCTATAATATGGTCAACATGAAATAGAGATTCAGCAAAATCAACATCAATATTGAAACGATATAAACAATCAATTAATGTATCAGAACCATAATAGTATTTATGTTTATACAATGAAAAGACATTGTTTCCAATCTTGAATTGAAATCCTACATTATCCAATTTTGCAATGTGAAACTAAATTTCTAGCACATTCGGAACATAAAGACACTTTTCTAGATCTAGGTAACATCCAAATGTCCAAGATCAATCTGTACGTCCCAATGCCCTCTATCCGTGCCTTCATTATGTTCCCCATATACAAGAACTTTTCAGTTCCGTTTATGGTCTGGATTGTAAGGAATCCCTTTCTTTTCGAACCAAGCCTTTTTTTTTGGACATTCTTTCTGAAAGTGGCCAGGCTTCTTACAGAAGTGGCACCTCTTATCTTTCTTGATTCGACCTCCCTTCCTCCTGAACTAATATGGCCTTGTTTTCTTGAAGGTTCCATTTTTTCTTAATGGTGTTATAATTCACCTGGAACAGGCCAAACTCGAGAGGAAGTGAGTTGATGATAAACTGTACCAAAAAAGGACTCACTTACATCCATACCCATAGATTTCAACTTTGTAGCTAGGTTTGACATATGAGTTATATGATCATGAATGGGATGTGACCATTCAAACTTCTTGTTCGTTAGCTCACTCATTAAAGCCCCTACTATGGACTTGTCAGCTATATCAGATTGGGAGTATTCTTTCAGCTTCAACATAAACTCCTTTGCATTGTCCGTTTTAGGCATTGATGGTTTGACATTTTCTGCGATCGTCATTCGCAGTAAATTCAAGCACAACATATTAGACCGTTCCCAAGCCTTATTATAAGACTTGTCAGCTTCAGAAATGGCCTCAGTTATGGCTTCAGGCCTTACGTCTGAAACTATGGCTAAGTCCAAATCTATTACACCCAGTTAAAACTGGATTTGTTCGGACCAATCCCCATAATTCAGACCATTGAATTTAATCAAGCTATTGCCTAAGGCGAACAAACTAGTAGATGCTGCACATACAACATATAGTTCGCATTAATGCTTTGAGTAAACCTAAATGGATTCAAACTAACTAATAAACATTAATTATGCATTTAAATCCACCTTTGGGTGAAATTTAAATACGTAAATAACCTAGTATGATGCTTATATATAATACTATAATGGACAATCAAGCATATTACAGTCAATATGTATGTTATCTTTGGATATACAATCATATTAACTTAATATGTTGATAAAATCCCTTTAATATTATTAATTATCAGCAATGGTCCACCTTTGGGTGACCTCCTAGCATTATAATTAATAATCTCAAATTCATCCTTCATGTCATTTGCATCTTATTATATTGAACAATTGAAACAATTAAATGATTAAAATTCCAAGCTAGGTCACTTTGGTGACTAACAAGCTTTCCATGCAATAAGCATTTAATTGGACAATTATCATACATGACAAAGTTAATATAACTAGTTTGGTCACTTTGGTGACAAACAAACTATTATAAATGTCCATAATGTCATGTATTATATTCAACATATGCTAGGACAATTTAATTCCAATTATTACATAACATAAAATATTCCATCCTAAAATTACATTATGTATAAATCAATTATGAATTAAAAAACCCTTATGTTCCATCCTAAAATAATTTTTCTTTAGGGTTTAAAGTCCATAATTATTAATTAACCCAAAATATTGTCCCTTAACAGCTCAAAGCCCAAAAAATTAGTCCTTATTGGGCTTGGAAGCCCGTCTGCGCATGCAGAGCACGCGCCAGCTTCTAATGATGCAGATCAGCGTCGGCGTGCGGTAACTCTGATCTGCGTTAAGCCAGACGCCTAAACGTTGCGAACGATCGGCGTCTTCTTCAACGTTTCTGGATTGGTTTTTTTTATTCTTCTTTCTCTTCCTACGATGCTTTGGATTTCTTTTCCATATCTTGGTCTGAGTCAACAAAAACGTAATCCACCATCGTTTTCTACGGTAAGTATTATTCGACACAAAACCCATTGATTTTCTCACAATAAACAATCCATCAATAACAGGTGAGTTTCGTTTCTTTTCTCATACTCTCTTATGCATTGAGATAACAACACCGAAGACATAAAGAACCAAGGTATAAAGAGGATTTTCTGATAAATATAACTATAAACAAGGTTTGAATTTATACAAGTATTTGTGAAGAGAAATCCCTAAACTAAAGGAAGCGTAATCAGATACAATCAAATATAAAAGGAAAGGAAATATTTACATAATAATTATTGCCTAAAGAATAGGTCTTTACGAGATTGCCTTATCACCTCCCCGCAAACTAATGGGGGGAACCACCTTTAGTTTGAACTTCAGCTCAATAAACCGATTTTTGGACAATGGCTTGGTGAATAAATCAGCAAGCTGGTCTGTCGTAGCAATATAAGACACCTGCAGCTGCTTCTTTCGAACAAGATCACGAACAAAATGAAAGTCAAGTTCAAGATGTTTAGATCGTGAGTGGAAAACAGGATTGGCTGCTAAATATGTAGCAGAGATGTTGTCACACCAGATTTTAGGAGTGGTAGATATGTTCTGTTTTAATTCAGTGAGAAGACCTTTCACCAATATAATTGAGACGCAGACGATGTAAGTGCAGTACTACTGAATCAGTCTTTGGAGCGGCAACAGTATTTTGCTTTTTCGAACACCAAGAAATTAAATTGTTGTCATGAAAAACTGCATAAGCACTCGTACTCTTGCGATCAATCTGATCTCCACCCCAATCAGCATCACTATAAGCTACTAAATTAGTTGCAGAAGATGGGCGAAGGAATAAACCATGAGAAGCAGTGCCACATAAATATCGCAGAATGCGTTTGACCCCTTGCCATTGAGAGACGGATGGTGAGTGCATAAACTGTGACATTTTGTTAACTGCCATTGTAATATCTGGGCGGGTTAAAGCAAGATACTGTAACATGCCCACAATGTGACAATACAGCTTTGGGTCTTCAAAATTATTACCACAGTGTTGGGTTAAAGACAGCTGCGGTAATTACCACAGTGTTATTACCACAGAAGTGGCATCATGCATATTAGCTCGTCGCAGAAGTTCCTGGATATAGTTGGTTTGAGACAGATGGAGACCATCACCTGTAAATTTAACTTCCACGCCCAAGAAGTAATGAAGAATCCCAAGGTCTTTCAGCGCAATTTTAGTTCCAAGTGCACGAATCAAATGCTGAAGGAGAGATGTACTAGATCCTGTTATTATCAAATCATCAACGTAAACCAGACAGTAAACAAGATCAGTACCATGTGAATACACAAATAATGACGAATCCGCCTTAGAATTACAGAACCCAACGTCTTGCAATGCCTTAGAGAGGCAAAAATACCAAGAACGAGGTGCTTGCTTGAGGCCATATAATGATTTCTTCAAGGCACATACAAAATCAGATTTAGATGAATTAATAAACCCTTGTGGTTGTTCCATAAAAACAGGTTCTTCAAGAACACCGTGAAAGAAGGCGTTGGACACATCAAGTTGGCGAATAGTCCAGTGATTATTAAGCGCAATAGATAAAACCAAGCGAACAGTAGCAGGCTTAATTACTGGACTAAACGTCTCAACAAAGTCAAGACCAGGGCGTTGATGAAAGCCCTTTGCAACCAAACGTGCTTTATAGCGATCAACCGAGTCATCAGCTTTTGTCTTAATTCTGAAAACCCATTTGCAGCCGATAATGTTCGTAGCTTTAGATCGAGGAACTAAGTCCCAAGAACCATTTGATAATAAGGCATCAATCTCAGCGGACATAGCCTCTCGCCAGACTAAATATTTTGCGGCCTCAGAGTATGATGATGGTGCATATGAAGGAACGACAGTCTGAAATAATCGAGGCTTTAAACTACCTGTTTTCGACCGAGTCACCATAGGATGTAAAGTATTACGGTTCGCAGCTTGAGAGGTGGAACTCGGTGGCGGAGGCAGTAGAGGTAGCGGAGCAGTAGGTGTAAGGGATTGTGATGTTGCATCATGTATTGGTGAAGGCGGTGCTGCTTGTGGCAGAATAGAGGGTAAAATAGGCGGCTGTGAACTAGGTTCAGGAGGTAAGATCGTTTGTGGAGAAGTTGTTGATGGTATGTGAGTCGAAGGGGGCGAATAAAGGAACAAGCAGTGGAGAACCAAGGATCGAGGAGCTACCATCACTTTGCTTGAACGGAAAATCCTGTTCATCAAACAAAACATGGCGTGAATAAAAATTTTATTAGTTGAAAAGAAAGACACTTATAACCTTTATGCAGAGAGGCGTAACCAAGGAAAACACACTTTGTAGAATGAGGTTCTAATTTATTAGAAGTGTATGGCTTGATCCATGGATAACACGCACAACCAAAATTTTTTAGAAAATTATAATCAGTTTGCCGACCAAATAATTTTGATATAGAGAGATATGGTTAAGGTTAGGGTGGGCAGCGATTAATAGTGTATGGCAGCGATAGCAAAAGCATGATCCCAATACTTAGGTGGCGTAGAAGCATGAAACAAATTAGCCCTACCAGTTTCAGTAATATGTCTATGTTTTCTCTCCGCACAACCATTTTGTTCAGGTGTGTGTGGGCAAGAGCTACGCTGAATAATGCCATGTTTTGTAAGATAAGGTTTTAGTGCTTGGAACTCCCCTTCCCAATCTGATTGGAACATTTTAATAGACTTAGCAAAGTATTTTTCAACAATTTTTCGGAATTGATCAAAACAAGAATGAACATCAGACTTATTTCGCAGGAAATAAATCCATGAGTATTTGGTATAATGGTCATAGAAAAGGACATAATATCGGCAGCCATCAGAAGTTGTAATCGGAGCAGGGCCCATAAGTCTGAACAGACAAGTTCCAATGGTTCTTTAGCAACAAAACTGGAGTTAAGAAATGGTAACTTATGGGTCTTGCTTACACAACAGGTTTCACATAAGGAATTACTCATTTTATTAGAACAAGAAAATTTATTGGATAACAAAACTTTGGAAACAGTTTTAGAACAGGCGTGACCAAGCCTAGCATGCCAAGTAGACAAAGAAACTAAATTGCAAGAAGGAGACACAGATGCAGAAGCCAACATATAGAGCCCATCTTTAACATGCCCCCTGTGAAGTATCTGCTTCGACCGAAGGTCCTTGATAACAAAGAAATGAGGAAAAAATTCGAGTGAGACACCATTAGAGAGAGCAAATTGGCGAACAGAAATAAGATTAGCACTTGCATTGGGAGCATGTAAAATATCACGAAGAGAAAAAAAATTAGAATCAAGAGATAGGGAGGCAGAACCAGAATGAGAGATTGGGAGTGTTTTACCATTTGTGAGAGTGACTTCGTCAGTTCCAGAATATTCGGAATGAAGAGCAAGATTATCCAGTTCTGATGTCAAGTGATGGGTCGCTCCACTGTCCACGATCCAGGGCTGAGAGGTAGTAGTAGGTGAAGATGTGTGATGGCTGACAGGTTTGGTATTGTCTCTATTATACCTTGGACTTGGACAGACATTGGCGGATGGCCTTGGCCGCCACAATTATAACAGATGGAGAAGGCGTGTACGTAGAAGTGCTAGAGCGCGACCGAAGACATGGAAAAACCACCACGGCGTCTACCACGCCTCTTCCTCGAAAGGAACCACCACGATAACCGAAGCATTAAAATGTGCGATTGCACAATTGGTTGATGAGATCGCAATTGAAGTTCTTCAGACAATAATAATCCCAATAAATCATCATAAGAAATAGATGCCAGACGGGCTTCAATATTACGGGTAAAAGGACGATAATCAGGTCCTAATCCACGAAGAATGTGATCAACTAGATCATCCTCAGAAATCGCAGCATCAAGAGAAAGCAACTGATCATAGATTTGTTTGGCACGACTCATATAGATTGGGATTGAGTCAGTACCTTTAGAGAGAGTGTAGAGGGAGGATTTGAGAGTGTGAATCTGAGCTTTAGAGCTAAAAGCATACTGAGATTTTAAACGAGACCAAGCATCATGGGCAGTTTTAACACCAACCACCTGAGATAAAACAGATTGAGAGAGAACTCAATATCCAACCAAGCACGGTCGGTCTTTCAAAACCAAGCGAATATGCGGGATTAGGAGCATCGTTAATCATCAGAGGAGGAACAACAAAGAGATCCATCAATGTGATGAATGAAACATTGACCATGAAGAAGAGGAAGAAGTTGGGTTTTCCAGAGTAAGTAATTTGTCGAAGTGAGTTTCACAGTTTCATGATTGTGAATCGAAGGAAGAGACACTGGAATTGTAGAAGAAGAAGCCATCGAGCGAATTAAAAAGGTTGAGGGCTCTGATACCATAAAGAACCAAGGTATAAAGAGGATTTTCTGATAAATATAACTGAAAACAATGTTTGAATTTATACAAGTATTTGTGAAGAGAAATCCCTAAACTAAAGGAAGCGTAATCAGATACAATCAAATACAAAAGGAAAGGAAATATTTACATAATAATTATTGCCTAAAGAATAGGTCTTTACGAGATTGCCTTATCAAGACATACATATCAATGCTTCCAATTGGTTTTCAGTTCTTTCTTATAAACATGAAACATCATATTTGGTTTCTCTTTCATACCAAAACCATTTCAAGCATGATCAATATAATAACAGATCCATGACCGAAGCAATATCTCATTATTTATATTATGTCAACAATCAAGTTTCATATTCATTTCTGGCACTTGACAAACATTCATTCGCATTGTATGTATTACGGTGATAAAGCATGCCGCATGAAAATCAAGTGATATTCGTACATTAACAACATGCAATCTTTTTCTGTTATATCCATGCCGTTTATGAAGAAAACACTCAATTCATACGAAAACAATCATGACAAACACATATCGTAACGGTTGAAAACAAATCATGCAATACAAGGCTCTGATACCAATTGTAAAACAATTATAGGATCGACAATTATTGTGCGTACCCGTATCCATATCGATTGTTGTGAGATGTCGAATTTGTTAAACGCTTTTATTTCCTCTCGTCTTCTTTCGTTAGCAAATTCCTTAATGGTTCAGAATGCTTCGTTTCATAAGTTTTTATAACTTATATACCATGACCAAAGGACATGTCTCTTGGAATTAGAAGAGACAAGGAAAAGGGTCTGTGACCCATTTGAGACCCAGTCGGTAATACCCAATAACCATTATCTTAGATGCGTTTCATATGACTCAATCAATAAATTACATGGGACATTAAAAAATCTAACATGTTTAAATTATATTTAATTTTCTAGGAATTTAGCACAAAAAACTAATAGAAATAACAACAAAGATTCTCCAATTTTAGAGTGAGAATCTCAAATTTACAGTGAATGATGCTTGGGTACGAAGTTGAATAGTAATTAAGTAAGACCAATAATCAAACTTTCAATCGATAAGTGCTCCAATGGCATTAAGGCTTAACTTAAAATTTAGTGTAAATGTCATGATTTAAAATACACTTTTGGCTACATATTTTATAATAAAGTTACTTTTATATTCTTCTAAACATTGATATATTAGGAATAATAAAGTGTTATTATTTTTTAATATGCATATAAATGAATATGTGTATGTTCAATATTATCTATTGTGTAAATATGAAGTATAAAGGAAGAAGATTAAATGCATCAAGATCAATGAAAATATTGATTCATTTTAATATATGTATGGATAGAAAGTAAATGTATTTATTTAAATATTGGCTATATATGTATGTGTGCATATATTAAGCATATAATTAATGAGATATTGAAAATTGTGAAGATACTTCTATATAATTCTCTATTAAATATAAATTAATATCTAAAGTATATTTTAAGTCAAAATTTAGTTCTAAAATGTATATTGAATTTTTTACTACTATATTGTAAGTCAAATGTTCTAATAAAAGTTTAATACATTTGTATGTTTAAAGATTAATTAACTTTTAACAGTGCATATATATATATAATAGTTATAACAGATTTCTTATAAATACGATTAAATTCTTGAACGTGATACATTAACTCTCCAGAGAAATAAATACAATTAAGATATATCAATAAATAATATATTATTGAGATAATTACAAAATTTTAAAGTTATATATACATTTAATGATGGATTAAATTTTAATGCAAGATTTAACTGAAGTTTTTATGCTTCATTGAATAAATATAATACTAGAAATTTTAAGGATATACTATACATTTAATTTATTTATTATAAATAAATTTCTTCACAATTTTAAAATTATTTATTTGAAAATTAGAACTACTTAGGCCATAATTTACCAATTATAAGAAAAGCAGTGCAATATATTATATTTTGAATCCTAAGCATATTATATATATATTACTTTATTCTTTCTAATGACATAGAGTAAAGTTTTGTTATTAAAACAAAATTTTAACTTTTTTTGTTATGCTTTAGTTCTATAATTGCATTCATATAAAAATTGTATTTCATCTTAATTTTATATTGTATTCATTCAAAAGATACGGACAAACTTATATTGCATCTTAATATTATGAATTAACATAATTTATATTATTGGTATTATGAATTTATTTCAATATATTTATATTTATTTATGGGAAAGAGTCATTAATTACTGTGTAAATCAAATTTAGTTTAATATTCATTAAATTTGGTTTGATTTTACAAATATATTATGCGTTGTATCTTGATTTTATAAATACATGTGTATTTATATAGAAATGATGCTTATTTTATAAATATTTCTATTAAAATATTTGTAATTTTCATAAAATTATTTAATATGATTATATATATATTGAGTAAACTTTTACGTATTAAAACTAAGTTTATAAAGATAAAATTAGGACTTAAAGGTGCAAATCAATTAAAACATAAAACGGAAAAGAGGAAAAGACAAAAAGCACTTTAGTTCGAGTGATGTCTGATTTCATTTTTATTTTTGTTTTTAAATTTAATAAAAAATCTATTCGGCATTTTTTTTAGTTTTCAAATTAAGTGGTTTTGTTTTTTATAATATGATTTACCATTATATAATTTAATTATTTGATGTATTAGTTATTAATAAAATATAAATAATTTAATATTATATTATATATTGAATTAACTAAAGTTAATTATTAATTATTAATATTTTGTTTAATTTGTTATTATTATAATTACTGTGTTATTATGATTATTAGTATTATATATATTTATCTTTCTAGTTATTTTATTTATTTATTTATTTTATTTAAATATTTGCATTTATTTATTTATATTATCATTTTGACTTTTTATTTTTCATTACTACTATTTATTTATTGTTTACTGTTTATTATATATATTTGTTTGTTTTTTATTTGATTTTTCCCTACTATTATTATGTGGTTCATTTGAAAACAACATCTCTACTATTTAAGAGTAAGATTGCATAATACTATTAGACCTTTCTAGAGCTTGCACTTTAACTAGATTTTCAATAGGTGTTGTTGTAATTTATTAAATAAAACTACTTAAATAATTATTAATAAATATTATTAAATTTAAAATATCTTTAAAATGTATAAATTTATAATAAATTTTGATTTAATAATTAAAATAATATATTTAAAATAAATATTAATTTAAAATTCAAATTATTTATTTTAATGAAACAAAATAATCTATATTTATAATTTATTAATAAATATTATATAAGAGATTAAAATCATTTAATTAAAGATAATTTATCTTTAAATTTGATGTAATATATAATTTATTATTATTAATAAAATATAAATATATTCACGTTACTAATCAAACAATTTTTCTACTTATTTAAAAGAAAACAAAGCTTAAAATTTAAAATAAAGATCACAGTAAAAAAAAGGAAATAAAACTAAACTCCCTTAAACAAATCGCATACACTCACAAGAAATGATCATATGAAAGCAATACCAAAGGCTCAGACGATAACAGCTGGCCTTGTTTATCATGCCTGATTATTTCCCACTCAAGTTTGCATTCGTTTTCTCAAGACTGGAGAGTTAGGGTTTAAAATGTAAATTACTCGCAAGTCAAGTAGCGGAGAGGAGAGGAATCCCATTTGATACGTTCCACGATTTTGATCCGTCAAATTAAAACACTAACTAATGCTTTTGAGTTTTGACTATGATACATTACATTATATAATGCATCTTACTATCCAAATACTACTCAAAATCAAGGCCTGACCTATCTAACTTATTATAAACTCAGCAACCTATACTTCATAACATTTCTTTGAGCTTTAGGGTTCTTTGAGCAATTGTCATACATGCCAATTGCTCGAATACTCACCTTAAAAAATGATTATTACGGTGAATTTTGATGACTTTTAAAGTAAAATTTACCCATATTCTTTTTATGCATTTGAATTTATTTATTGACATTCAAACTTATTTTAGAAAATTTTCATATGATCGATGGCGATGGCTTTGTTTTTTTTTTAATTCTGTAAACACAATAACATTTACGAAGGAAATTAATGAAACGGGCAGGGGCAATTCAGTCATTTAAGACTTTCAGTGCCACTTGCTTCAGTAAAATCTTCGCTACTTGAGGCTTCACCTGTTGGACAAACTCAAAGCCTCCTTCCCCGACACAACCACCGCGTCATCTACCATCAACGGTGTTCGGTTGGCATAGACTCAGTTCCTAACTTTCTCTACCTCCTTTATACGACTCTTTACAATTCTCTGCTCAAAGACCCCCTCTTTGACTTCCTTTTCAAGTTGAACCTCAAAAAACGACTTAAAAATGAAGCTTGCAAACCATCCTGCATATGGGCTTCTGTTATAGCACTTGAGTTGGCTAGAAATTTACCAGTTTTCCTTACTTGTCTTTTGGTGTCAGGAAATCATTCTTGGGTTTTTTTTTTTTTTTGAGGTTCAGTGATGGAGATTGCAATCGAGTCGTCAATTATGGGACGCCCCGTGTTTGGGCCAAAAGTCTCGAGCTTTTCGCATTATTGCAGAATTTCGAGGACACCATTGGTGGTTTGTCGCAAGAATTTTGAATGCCCACGTATTATTTCCTCGAATTTTACGAATGCACACGTCTTTGGACCTTCGTTGAATCTCAGTTGCCGAAAGGCAAGAATCTTTGATGCTAGAAATGTCTCAAAAACGCTAAGAAAAGTTGGTTGTGATCTGGGCATCGAGCAAAATGTAGTTTTAGGCTTGAACTTGGAGTTTGTAAGAGCTTTGGCAAAACGGGCAATCATTTTGAGTTCTGTTTTTTAATCTTTGGTTGCAAGAGAGCGTTTGCAACTGAAGGGTGGTAAATGCAGGGTATGGAGTTATCGGACAAAGCATATTGTTGTGGAGGAACGCCTGGCCTAAGGTTTCGCAACTCCTTAAAGTTTTCAAAGAGCAAGGTTTGGTTTTGGCTATCCTTTTGGGTTTGTCGGCATTTTTCTCAATGGCTGAGACTTCCATAACTACCCTGTGGCCATGGAAGGTATGCTCTTCCAGCGTGAGACTTTGGTTTGGTTATAAGAATTATTGTGTGTGCAGTAGATAACTTGTTAAACCGAGTGTAATTTGGGGATACAAATATGAGGAGTTCACACACTTACCACAGCGCAAAAAATATGGGAGAAAAGGTGAAAGAAGAGTTTTAGACTGGTTCTATGTCTTAATTCATTTTGACAAACATAGATATTGACGATTCGTTCTTTTTTTTTAACAAAAGGAAAATTATTAAGTCTAAGTATGTGATGTAATCAATAAATGCAAAGCACCTAGAAATTTGATTATCATGCATGCTGCCTGTTGCGCCCGAGTTGTATCTGGTGGACTATGGATCAAAGTGGTCTTAAAAGAAGTTGTGGAGCTCAAAAGTAACTTTGCATTTTGATTTTGACATTAAGATAATAAAAATAGACTTGCATAAATGAGTTGATGAAGAATTACAGCATTGAAGCTGTGGTATATGTTTCCAACTAAGTTAGACCCTTCAAAAAAAAAAACCACCTTATGTTATTCTCTTATTTTAGTAAATCTTATTGAATATTAATTGCGTGTACTTCCAATCCTTTTCAATTTTGTGAGCGTCAATGGTAAATGTCGTTGTTCTTCTGACGTAAATCTATCAGGTACGTGAATTGGCTGAGAAAGAGTCTGGCAATGGTGTCTTCAAAATGCTTCGCAGTGATGTTACTCGGTTTCTGACCACTATTCTTATTGGAACAACGTACTTCCTTCTCATAACTACCATTGTAACTGTTCCCATTTTTTTCTCTTGAATGGTGATTCAGCTTTCATGTGGATTCTATTTATGTGCTCAGTGTGGTCAATATTGGAGCGACTGCATTAGTCACAGATGCAGCCACAGCAATTTTTGGTGAAGCTGGTGTTAGTGCAGCTACTGGAGTAATGACTGTATGTCTCTGTCTCTGTCTCTCTCTCTCTGTATATGTGTGGTGTGCACTCCTGCACTCACATGTCTCTATGATTGTGGTTGTGTTTGTGGTTTGGTGTGTATTCGTAAGAAGTGTTGAACCAGAGAAGAATTCCCAAAATGCATGACACTTCGTCTGTTTAAAAGTGATAAAACTGAACGGCAAGGGACTTTTTTAGCACTGATAGCAAATCCATTCCTTTTTCAGCACATGCAATTTTTTACTTTTATATGCAGGGATTGCCATTTCTGCAGGTGCTTCTCTGTCCATGCTTTTGTTTCGATATGTGTTGCTTTCTTTTTTTTTCCTCCCCTTTTTTGGATAATTGTACATCAGAAGTCATCTGTTAGGGGTGTGGTCATATATATTATTAGGTTGGTTATGCTTGAGCATTGTTTCTTTTTTACTGTAATATTAGAGAGTGGAGTACGCATTATGTAGGTTACAATCTTGTTCACTGGTTAAGAAATGCAAAGTGAGATGCAAAATTTTTTATTTGGAAGCAGTTGTGCATGTTTTGGGAACTTTATGTTGCAAAACTGTGTTTCATTGCCATATTTTTTATGTACATGTCTTTGTGAATTTATCTAGGTTGCCATATTGCTCCTCACTGAGATCACTCCAAAAAGTATAGCTGTTCACCATGCTACTGATGTTGTTAGGTTTGTGGTAAGTGGCCTATGCTAAGCTCTTATATGTTTTAGCTTATCTTACCGCTAGTAGCATGCTAATGTTGTTTGCAATGCCTCTAGGTTAGGCCAGTGGCATGGCTTTCTTTGGTATTATATCCTGTGGGAAGAGTTGTCACATACTTGTCAATGGGAATGCTAAAAATTTTGGGTCTGAAAGGAAGAAGGTGAATCTAATGCCAAAGTTTAATATTTCATGTAACTACCACTATGATTTTTCAATTGATTGTTATGTTTGGTTCTTATTATTTTTTTTCTGTATTTTTGACATTGCATTTTTGGTCTTAAAGACACTATATTAGGTGCTTGGTTGAAACCTATGTGAGCAAAATCATGACTTGCACTTTTTTTGTTTTTAAACCTAAAAATTTTGCCCTTAGTTATCTGAATTATTTTCCATATTAGTACATAAATCTTTCTAACCATGTTAATTTTATCAAGTCTACCCATTTAAGCTTGTTGCTGGTGACAAGCCTAAACAATCACGTGGAAACCTCTCTCAATATCCCAAACTTTTAGGTTCAGATCAAATATTGAACCAAATGCTGCTGGATTTCCACTTTCTACTCAACTCTTAATTTTGTGTAGTTTATTTTGATTCTTCAAACTCAGTTTCACTTGATTCTCAGTTTTGTCTTGATGCCCGCATGCTACTGGGCCTAGCCTATAGCGATTATAGTTGTCATTGTCTATTAGCTTTATGGTTGGTTCTTCTTACTTGCTTTCTGATGATAGTATCCCAAGGTTAGAAGTGCTCCAATTGAGTATCAATTTTTTTAAACTGTCTTTTTTTCCTTTTTCTTTTATCTTTCGGTAAAAGTTTATGTCCAATGCTTTGTATATGAGCCAGGCTTTCACCGATGTGCTTATATTTAACTTAAGAAATACATAAGAGTGCTTCTTGAGGCTGTGCAAGCCCAGCTGCAATTGTCAATAAATCCATCATGTTCTTTGTTTTTTATTATTTAATGCTTCTGGACCGGCATTTCCCATTTCTCACAGCTTTAAACATTTCTGAACAGTGAACCATATGTTACTGAAGAAGAGTTGAAGTTGATGCTGCGAGGTGCGGAATTGAGTGGAGCAATAGAGGAGGAGGAACAGGTGAAGCAATAGCTAGTGTCGTTTGTGGTAATTAGGAAGGAACTACATGAAGATAATTGTTTCACCTCTTGCATTGGCTTTCTATGGAAGAAATGAAATAGTAGAATTACAATTGAACTTTTTGGAATGGCTGTTAAAGATCATCTTTTTAATAGTTCTGTGCCATTAGGCAGCAGTCATTTTGTTAGAGTTGGTGTCTAGACCCTGTGTGATAATCAGCTGTAAGCATTCCCTAGTCAAAAGATAAACTCAGCTTGGCAAGTTTTTCAATTGGTAACATCCAACTAAAAATTTTGTGCCTTTTTTGGTGTCTCCTAAATCTGTAGTCCATTACCTATTTAATTCTCTCTAAAGTCCTTTTAAAACTAAAAAATCTTCCTTGTTTAGCTAAGGACATATTTTTCTTTTCTTGTTTTAGGATATGATTGAAAATGTGCTAGAGATCAAGGACACACATGTTAGAGAGGTTATGACACCTCTCATTGATGTGGTTGCAATTGATGCGAGTGCAACTCTTGTTGATTTTCATGAGTTGTGGGTAACTCATCAATATTCAAGGTTAGAATGTATAAAATTCTCATGCCTTAGCATAGCATTTCTTTCTGCATCATGTTAAAGTGTGATTGGCATAAATACAGGGTACCTGTTTTTGAGCAACGCATAGATAACATTGTGGGTATTGCATATGCCATGGATCTGCTGGATTATGTACAGAAGGTCAGCAACTTATAGTTTTCTGCTTCCTTTTCTT